>PVKB01008418.1:0-16879 GCA_004027205.1 Ctenodactylus gundi | reverse complement strand
CAATTACAGTAGGGGACTTTAATACCCCACTGTCACACATAGATAAATCAACCAGACAAAAAAACAACAAAGATATACAACTGTTGAAAGACACTATAGAAAACTTGGACATAACAGACCTTTACAGAGTTTTCCATCCAACATCAATTGACTATACGTTTTCAGCAGCACACAGAACATTTTCTAAAATAGATCCTATTCTAGGACATAACTCATCCTTAAACAAATACAAAGAGATAGAAATAATACCCTGCATACGCTCAGACCATAATGGATTAAGACTGGAACTTAACAACAATAGAAACAGAAGAAAATACAGAAACACATGGAGACTTAACAACTTACTACTGACCAAACAATGGATTATGGAAGAAATCAAACACTTTATAGAGTAATATGATGATGGAAGTACATCATATCAAAATCTGTGGGATACAATGAAAGCAGTCCTGAGAGGAAAATTCATAGCCATAAATGCACACATCAAAAGAACAGAACAACCACAAATAAATTCGCCAATGATGCACCTTTGGGCACTAGAGAAACAAGAACAACTTAACCCAAAAGGCAGTAGAAGAGAAGAAATTATAAAGATCAGATCTGAAATAAATGAGATTGAAATTAAAAAGACAATAAAAAAGATTAATGAGTCAAAAAGCTGGTTCTTTGAAAGAATTAACAAAATTGACAAACCTCTTGCTAACCTCATCAAGAAAAGGAAAGAAAAGGCACAGATCAACACACTTAGAAATGAAAAGGGCAAAATTACAACAGATCCTGCAGATTCAGAATATTATAAGAAATTACTTTGAACACCTATACTCGAACAAATTTGAGAACTGGGAAGAAATGAACAACTTCCTAGATGCATATAAAATACCAAAATTAAATGAGGAAGATATAAAAATTTTGAATAACCCCATCACGCACACAGAAATTGAAGCAGTAATAAAAGCTCTACCTACAAATAAAAGTCCAGGCCTAGACGGACTCACAGCTGAATTCTTTCAGTACTTTAGGGAAGAACTAACACCAATCCTCCTCAAACTATTCCATAAGTTGGAAAGTGAAGGAATGCTACCAAACTCATTCCTTGAGGCTAGCATCACACTTGTCCCAAAACCAGACAAAGACTTAACCAGGAAGGAAAATTATAGACCAACATCCTTAATGAATATAGATGCAAAAATCCTCAATAAGATTCTGGCAAACAGAATCCAACAAGTAATCAGAAAGATCATACACCATGATCAAGTGGGCTTCATCCCTGAGACGCAAGGCTAGTTCAACATACGTAAATCAATCATTATAATACACCATATCAACAAAAGCAAAAAAAACCACATAATCATCTCCATTGATGCAGAAAAACCCTTTGACAAAATCCAGCACCCCTACATGATAAAAACTCTGAGAAAAATAGGTATAGAAGAGCCCTACCTAAACTCATAGAAGCCATATATGCCAAGCCTCCTGCCAAATATTATAGTAAATGGAGAAAAATTGAAATCATTCCCTCTCAAATCAAGAACAAGACAAGGCTGCCCACTCTCACCACTATTATTCACCATAGTCCTTGAAACACTTGCCATAGCAATCAGACAAGAAAATGAAATAAAGGGAATCTGCATTGGAAAGGAGGAGGTCAAACTTACCTTATTTGCAGATGATATGATTATCTACATGGAAGATCCTAAAAACGCCACTATGAAACTCCTAGAAATAATTTAAAAATTTAGTCAAGTCTTAGGATACAAAATTAACACTAAAAAATCAATAGCATTTCTATAACAATGAACTTATTGAGCAAGAACTCAGAAAAACAATTCCATTCTCAATAGCTCAGCAAAAAATTAAATACCTAGGAGTATACCTAACCAAGGGTGTGAAGGACTTATATAAATAAAACTATACTACATTGAAGAAAGAAGTTATGGGAGACATTAGAAAATGGAAAGGCATTCCCTGATCTTGGATAGGCAAAATAAATATAGTCAAAATGGCTATACTACCAAAACTGATATATAGATTCAATGTAATTCCTATCATAATACCTACAAATTTCTTCAAAAAACTTGAAACAACAATTCTTAAATTCATATGGAACCAAAAGAGACCACGAATAGCCAAAGCAATCCTAAGCAACAAGACCAAAGCAGGAGGCATTACAATCCCAGACTGCAGGCTATACTATAAAGCCATAGCGGTAAAAAACAATTTGGTACTGGCATAAAAATAGATAGACCAGTGGAACAGAATCGAGGATGCAGAAAAAAACCCAAATATCCTCAACTACCTAATTTTTGACAAAGGGGCCAAATCCATACAATGGAAAAAGGACAGCCTGTTCAACAAATGATGCTGGGAAAAATGGACATCTACATGCAGAAGAATGAATCTAGTCACACACCTATCACCATGCACCAAAATCAAATCAAAATGGATTAAAGACCTAAACATTAAAAATGAAACGCTAAACCTTCTGGAAGATAAACTAGGCAAATTTCTAAAAGACATAGGGGTAGGCAAAGATTTTCTTGACAAGACACCAAGAGCAAAAGAAATTATCCCCATTATCAACAAATGGGATCTTGTCAAATTAAAAAGTTTCTGCACAGCAAAGGAAACTGTCAACATTGTAAATAAAGAACCAACAGACTGGGAAAAATATTCACCACCAACACCTCAGATAAGAAACTCATAACTAGAATACATAGGGAGCTAAAGAAAATTAAGCCCACCAAAATAAAGGAACCTATTGAAAAATGGGCAAATGAAATGAAGAGGCAGTTCACTCACAAAGAAGTACAAAGGGCCAATAGATACATGAAAAGATGCTCAAAATCTCTAGCCATAAGAGAAATGCAAATCAAAACAACACTAAGATACCATCTCACTCCAGAGAGAATGGCTTATATCAACAAATCAAATAGCAGTCAATGCTTGTGAGGCGATGGGGAGAAAGGAACCCTCCTGCACTGCTGGTGGGAGTGTAAATTAGTTCCACCACTCTGGAAAGCAACATGGAGAGCTCTCAAAAGACTAGAAATAAATATCCCCTTTGATCCGGCGACACCCCTCCTGGGAATATATCCAAAAGAGGCCAAAACAACATACAATAGAGATATATGTATACCCATGTTCATAGCAGCACAACTAACAATAACTAGAATATGGAAGTCACCAAAATACCTGTCAACAGACCAGTGGATACACAAATTGTGGTATTTATACACAATGGAATACTATGCACCTGTAAGGTCCAACAGTGTGGAAGTTTTCACAGGCAAATGTAAGAAACTTGAGAATATCATGCTTAGGGAAGTGAGTGAGAAGCAGAAGGTGAAACATCGGATAGTCTCTCTGATATGAGAGACCCAGACCACAACTATCTCATGGAACTTTAAACGAAAGAAAAAGCGAAAGAGGCGGATGGGGTGGGGGTTGAAGGGAGGGAAGGGAAGCGTGGGGGGAGGGTCAAAAGGAGAGTGGGAAAGCCCTTGTCACTTTAACAAGAAATGTATGTGCACAAAATGCTGAACTCCGTTGTAAACCTTAAATTCTGCACTTGTACGTATCAATAAAATGGAGGGAAAATGTAAAAAAAGAAAAAAAAGAAAGAACATTGCAAAGGTAAAAAACATGGGTGACACCCCAAGATCCATCCTCATAAGGGCTTCCCATTCCTATTTTCATGTGACTGAATGCTCCTGCCTGGCTCAGGGCCTCCTGAGAGGGGAGGGATGAGGAGCAGGCCCAGTGTCTCTGTAGGGGAGGTGGCTAGCAGGGAAAGGGATGAGGTAGGGCTATGGTTTCCATCTCAGGATTGGCACCTTCCATTTTGTGTGATCTCACTGAGTGCCTTTCTGGTCCTGAGAGGCAGAAGTACAGACGGAAGAAGAGTCTGTCTTACCACTTCCTCCTCAGTTCCAGTTTCATGGCAAAGTTCCTGTGCCGATAGGGCCATCATGAGGGGCTTATAAAAGGAAAAATGAGGCTTCTTATAGCTTCTGAGCACAGTACGGAGCTTCAGCTCAGTTGCCAGACACGGGGTTTGGGTCGTGTTGGTGGAACACAGATGTGAGTGTGGTCAGGGACTTTGCTTCCAACTAAAGCCCAGGGCTCCTGAAGGTAAAAGTCAGGTGTGGATGTTCTCAAATATAAATAAGTCCTCTGGAGATTTCCTGGGAGAGGAAATTCTGTCAAGCTTCTCAAACAGAGATATACTGCACTAATCGATCACTATTACATGGTGATAACAGGAAGGACTCTTCACTTTTTGAATGGGAAACCATGCTGGTCTTGCACAATAAATGTCTGACCATCCTTAGAGATGAGCAATAACAATGTGTCCTGAACCCTCATTTGTGATTGTTAATTCTCAGAAACAACAGAGAGCAAAGAGGAGAAGAAAAAGTCAAGCACCTAGAGGCACTCTTTTCCCATTACTAGCTGAACTTTGTAAGGTGACAAGTACTTCCCTTCCTTGATAATCCAAGTCAAAGGTCCAAGCACATCCCACATAAACAAGGTCTCCAGAGAACACGGAGCCTGCAAAGGAGGGATGCAGAGAACGCAGTTGGACAAGAGACACAGAGTCCCTGTAGGACCTGCTGTCGCCTTGAAGCTGTGATGCTCCTCAGTTACAGGTGTTACACATAGGGGGCCTCATGAGATGTCCAAGAAGACCTCGTGCCAGCGTTGGCGGCCACTCCTGTCTTATGACATGCTATATGGTCATTTATTCCCTGTGGGTTGGGACAAATCAGGAATTTTCCAGAGAAACTCTAATGTATTCCCTGCATCCCTTCACTGACTACATTTCACACACTCTTGTCATTTTTCAGTGCAAGCAACAGGGTTACAGAAGGCAGAGAAACACAGAAGAAAAATTTTGTTCTTGAAAAGGTAGGTAGTCGTTTTCTTTCTTTCCTGGACCCTTTCTTTCTGTCCTATGCACCCCAGCAATTTTTACAGCCTGCTCCAGGCATGAAAGGTACAGCAAGAGCAGCAGGGGTTAAATCTAAGCATTGAAGGGAAGTTGTGGAGTATGTAGTGAACTTGCCCTTTTAAGACCATGTCAAAAGGACGGCAGGTCACTGAAGGTTCCAAACTAACCAGGACAGGGCCCTCTTCCAGAGTGTCTGTTTTGGCCATAAGTTTGTACATTTTTCTCTCCTGTAGCCAAGCAGATCTGAAAATTCTGACCACCCAACCTCACTTTGGTCAAAGGCAGCAAATGCACACCCTCTGGGCAAGCATTAAAGTCAACACTACAAGTTATGAGCTGCAACAAACAACGCAATGGAAGGCTGCCTCTGTGGCCCCAAATTCCTCAGAAGGGTCTGATGCCAGAGGGTCATCACCTTTGGCACGTGCAGACCACGTCGGATGGCCAGTTTCTGCCCCTCTGCCAATACCTTCCTCTGCTCAGCCCTCCATTCTATCACCTCAAACCCCACTTTCCTCACCACTGGCAGATTCTCCTTCCACGCATCCAGTGAACCCTTGCCGTATCCCATCCCATAAACCACAAGCCCTCGCACCTCATCACTCCCAACCGAATGACTCCCACCCGACCCAGGAACGACAGCCAACTCCAGCCACTCAGCCATTACCTTCTTTCCCAAAGCCCTGCCTTCTGTCACCTCAGACCCCCATTTCCTCACCACTGGCTGACTCTCCATCCACCCAGCCAGTGGACACTCGTCCAATACCTCACAGAAAAAGATCAGCCCTCCCACCTCATCGCTCCCAACGGTCCATGGAGGAACTTCCATCACAAGAAACCTGTGTTAACCCAAGGGCAGCTGGGAACCCAGGAGCGACAGCCAACATCGTTCATACTAAATATCAGATGCAGTCATCCTGGAAATTTGTCAATGGGAAGGTGCAGCCTGGGCACCAGAAACAGAAGTGCAACTGGTTTTGGTGGAGGTGCAAGAACAAGAAAAAGCCACCAGGACAACGGCGAAGACCAGAAAGCCTGCCAGGCACACATCCCAGTGCACACAGGTCACGCATCAACACCCTCTCTGGAATTTTATGTGCTTCTGTCTCTCAGAGAGGGCTGGAAGTCACAGAGGAGGAGATGCAGGGACCACAGTCCACAGCACAAGAAACACCATCACCAAGATATTCCTCAGAGAACACCAAGGGCACTGACACCTGTCTGCTCCGCAGAGTATTAGAGAGGGAATTCCACAAACAACATCATGGGGACCCTCTGTGTTCTGCTCTGTCAATAGAGAGTACAGATCCCTGCCCCCTAACTGGGATGGATATTCAGGAGCCAGTGGTGCCCCTAAGGGAGTCCTAAAAACACCCAACGACGACCTGTAGGCTTCATCATCATCCTGAGTCTGAAAAAACCTTGATCTCAGAATTCCCACACCAAAAAGGATACCGGAGTCTTCTCGGCAGAACACAAAATCAATGTACCCTCCATTCCATAGAAAACCTTTCCCTTTTGCAATAAAAAGAAATAGGAGAGATAACAATGTTGCTATGTCTTGTTTTTGGAGTAAAGGGAATTTTAACACCTGCTCGCATTCTAAGAAAAAGAGCTCATTTAGCTCCTCTGTTTGCCTCCTTTGCTTTCTTTCTATAAAGTCAGCAGGCCTGTGGAATTCTTGTTGAGAACTGGATGATCCAAATACCCACAACCCTGCTGCATCCTTTGGAACTTTGAAACTCTTCTTCCTACCTCACAGAATGACAATGAATGGCACCCACATCTTGCCCCCTGCATGGTTCAAAATATCCAGATCAGTAATAAAGGTAGATTTTGCATACCTCAGGACAGAATTTAGGACAGGTGCATTCTCACATTCATTTTTATAAAAAAAAGTTGTTAGTCGCCGGAACATCACAGAGGTGGGAGACCCTGTCCTTGAAATGCAACAGGGCACTGCCTTGGACTCATACTCTATTCCTGTGTTTATCGTAGCAGGACTCACGTGAGTAAATACAGAGAACAGGCCTACATTCTCTTCAACAGATCAAACACAAACACACACACACACAACCTGTCAGCAAGAATATTATTTAGCCACAGAGAATGAAGTTTTATCATTTACAGAAATGCTGAACTACAGAATATCACGTTTAGGAATTAAAAACAAAGATGAAAAACATATATCAACAACTACACTTATAAAACACCAACCAACCAAAGAAAACTACCCTGAAACTGGAGGAGGTAAAACTAGAGTTTGCAATAAGGATAGGTAAAAGCGGAAGGATCAGAGAGGTCAGGACAGGGCAAAAGAACACAAGGTGGACGAGATTAGTCCCACTGTATATGAGGGTGTGCAAATGTCACAGTGAAGTTGATTCTTTGGTAGAATTAAGAATGTGACAACAATTTTTTCAAAAGAGGCAACAGTGTGTAAATAAAGGACCACAACTTTCTCCTCCACTCATATGCATTTACAGTCACTTTTTCCTAATCTGGAAAAGCCTTCTTAAACACTAAATATATTCTTAAAGAATATGAAAATCAAAGGTTTCTATAATATATACAGTACTCAATGATCTTCAGTCAAGGAATTTGCAAGTCATATAAAAACAGCACCATAACAAACATGGAACAGTTTATAGACCTAGGATGATGTTACAGGCCTCACAAACTACCGGCCACCTTGTTTTGGTACTGGAAGGAAAACCTACATCTTACTAACCCACTAGGCTTTACATGCAATGTCCCCAGCAAACAATGAGGACAGTGTACAGCCACATCAGGAGGCTCTTCCAAAGTTTGTGTCCATGTAATATAAAGTCCACTTACTCTCACAGTAGTCATTCTACCTAGAATAAGAGAAACAGGTAACTACTGATGTTTTGCATAGGCCAATTCTACACCGCGCTAAGCAGCTTTTAGTAATGATAAAAACAGCACAATGAAGTTGTCTAGAATTGGGAATCTTGTTTCAAGTGATTACAGATTTTTCTTGTCACTTTTATAGATACAGTTACATATTTGTATCATTTATTCCTACCCTGCTTTACATGTACTAGTAGATTTTTATGTAAATTACAGATTCAAGAGGATAACCAGGTAAAAAAAAATCTCAGGTCTCAAAGTCAGCCCTTACTCTAATACTGCACATGAAGGGAAAATCAATTCCTGACATGAAGGAAAGCTTTCATATATGAATCTGTGTTGACACAAGAGTGCAAACATTAGAATTATCTTTCATGGGAATACATGGAAAGTCATCAGGGGATGGATTAACAGCACAGTGGTTTAAAAATGCTTGCCCATCAAGCACAGAGCCCTGAGTTCATTTCAAAGCACTACATAAACCAGACATGGTGGCCTACGTCTGAAATCCCAGCACTCAGAAGGCTGAGGCAGGAGGATTGCTGTCAGTCCAAGGTTAGCCTGGGCTAAGCAATGAGGTCACGACCAGCCTGGGTTACAAAGGCAGACCCTGCCCCCTCCCACAAAAGAGGACAGAATCATCTTTAATACAGCTTTTATTTCATCTGAACCAAAATACTAATTTTTTAATATACAAAAACAAGTAAAATTGTTCCACTGCACCAGCATAACGGCAGGACAGATATTCAAACTGCTTGAGTAGAACACAACTAAGGCTTTATATTCCTCATTTCAAAAATATAAATTCCATACAAGTACATATTTCATACATATTTTCCATAGATGCTTGGAGGAAACTGAGGCACTCTGAGAAGAATGTGAAACTTATACAGTCATTGAGAAGTAATTTAAATATGTTAGTATGTAACCTGCAAAGAGCCTTCTCTTTCATGTCCTGACTGACCTGGGCCCACCAGCCAGACTCTGTCTCAGGAGAAATGAACCAGGCTGAGAATGGAGCTCAGGGCAAAGGCAGTCGCTCAGCACACACACGGCCCTGGGTGCCATCCTCAGTACTGTGCCCAAAACACTACTGGTAATAATGCAAACTCACCAGTTTCAATTGTCTATTTTAACAACATGGGTAGACTTGACTAGTTTTCATTTCTGCTTTCCCATTCTCACCTATGGAAAAAGGGACCCAGGAGATAAATCCCACTACCTGGTTTGAAAAGTATTTCTTTACTTTGAATAAATTAATTTCAAATAAAAATTCAGGTACAGGATACAACCCAGATACAAATGACTAGAACAAACACCACACAGAACTGGATTTTCTTGCATTCGTTACAGTCAAAGCATGTGACTATCCAGAATATTTCAAAATCAATCACATTTCTTTAAAAAGGAAGTACTGCAGTTGCTGCTTTATCACAACCAATAAACTCCTATTGCAAGTTTACTGACATGCATTTCCTGAGAACTCGAGTGATCATTTTTGAAAACAAGACTTTTTGGAAGTGAAGTAAAATAGCAACAAATTTTGTTTTCCTTCAAATACTACTCAAAAATAATACAAAATGGCTAAGGTACCCTGTACAAAAATTCATTAATTTCTGTTAGGTGTCATACAATTCTTTAAAGCCAAAAAATAAAAACACAAAAAGAAATTGGTCTAATTGGAAAGTATACTGATTTCTACTAAAATCCCATGGGTTTGATGTAGTACAGCAGTCTACGCTTTCCTTGTGGTCCATTTAAGAAATGGTTAGAAGGTAGAAGAACGTTTTTCTGGCCCCCAGCACTTACTGAGGTTCAGGAGTGAACAGACCTTTCAGGTGTTTCCCTCTACTTACCAGGGGTCAGTGCTCCCTCAGAAAGCAAACATTTACTTGGACACCACAGCAGTGTCTCCCTGGGATTCCTGCCCACACGTACAACCACTCCACTGAGTTAAGAATAGATAACTGCTGGCACTCTGCTCACTGTACCTCTACATATCTTAATGCCTGGGAAAACCCAAATACACCTTAATTAACTAATTCTTTTGCTACAGGAAATCAAGTTGCTCTCCTTTTGTGTTTATTTATGCTTTTTCTGACTGGAATGATTATTTTTCTAGAAACAGTGAACAGGTGAACCATAATTTATGTCCAAACATATTCTTGCCAAATATTGCTACGTTAAAATACATCATGGGAGACAAAGAGGAAATTTAGATTGAGTTGTCTATTTAAAGAAGCATATAAAATGTTTCTCAGCATTATGTTTTTCTCATAGTACTACACATAAGAGAAGCAGTAAGCAAAACGTCTTTCCTTATTGTCCCCATTTTAGAAAAAATCCAACACCACTTAGAAAACAGTTAAAATGAATCTAGTTTTCAAGTACTTTAATTTACAAAGTTTCCCACTTAGTTAGGGTTGGGAAGAGATTTCGTCTTGTCCTCCTTCCTAACTTTGCAAATCCTTCAGCTGGGTCCTCCCTACCCTCCCATTCACACCAAATGTATGACACTAGCGTCATCATACTGCTCTATCAAGAATATTCTAAGAAACTTTTTGGCAAGACGGCAGCTGAGTAACGGAACGGCTCAATGCATCCCCATTGACTCCCTCAGTAAGCTGAGAGTATAGTTCATAAAGGCACGTTCAAAAACGTGGCTAGGAGAAGAAGGAGAGCCCCAGATATTGCAAGGAAGCTATATGAAAGTTGAGAACCTGGCAGATGTATCAGAAACTGAAGAAAAGTATAGCCAAGAACCCTCTGTGGGACAAAGAGTATCCAGAGAAGAGGCAAGTCCAGAGGTGGGAGCCTCAGTCCAAGGTAAGTGCAGATGTGGAAGATGTGGGAATAGACGGTAGCTGCTTGCACTAGCGTCCAGAAATGACACTACAAAGAGTGTAACTTTCAAAAGTGCTAAGACATTCCAGTAGAAAAGGATTTCCAGAGCCTAAAACAGTTTGGGAGTAACAATGCTTGCAGCCATAGAGGCAATGACACAGGAAGAAGTCATTAAGGAAAAAAAAAAAAACCCCAAGTGTGAACTGTTTGGATGGAATAAAAGAAGCCTCAAATAGGCCACATCAGTATTTAGGGGGAAACTCTTAAATAGTGCCTAGGAAGAAACTGGCACAATTGATAACGGCAGAGGGGGGAGAAAGGCCACCAATCTCCTAAATGACTCGGGGTTTAGTAAGAGCAACTCTGGAAATGGAAGCTAGGACAGGTAGAAAAGCTTTGTTGAAGGAGCTGGGTATGATCAAGATACCTCAGAGGACATTAGACTCTCAGATCCTCCCTCGCTGCCTACTCATAGCATTAATCTCAGAGAAATTTTGGCACCCACAGACACCGGTATCCCCATCAAAGAAACCTTTCAGTAAGGCCTTTGACATAAGAAACAAGGGAAGAAGACAAGGCAACAGGACACACACAAGAATGCCTCAGACACCAGAAACTTATGTCATGGTCCGTGAAATACTGGAACTCATAGGAAGGAAAGCAAATAAATAAGTCAAATAGCCTGTTCAAACAAGATAATTAAGGAAATGCAACCAATGATCAGTGGGCTTAAAGAGGAACTTACTAAACAAATAGTAGTCCTGAGGCATTGTATTAGTTTGGGTTCTTTCAAAAGACAGAAATTACAGATTTTATCACAAAAAGGTCTATTAGGAAGGCTCACAAATCCAAGGATACAGGTGGTCCAAGATGGCTGCTCGGCCATGAAGTAGATCTGCCATCCGGGACTACAAAACAGCTGGTGAGGGGAGAATCTGCTGTAGATCTCAGGTGAATACCGAAGCCTGAATATCAGAGACTGAAAAGCAGCAACAGGCAGACAGGCGCAAGTCGAGACTGGAGCGAATCTGTGCTGACGATCTGCAATGTGTAGCAAGTCAGCATCCATAGACAATTGCAAAGGTGAGAGCTTTCCCAGAGAAAGTAGCTGTAACAATTGTCCCTCTTCCTCTCTTTTATATTGTTGGAATTCCAGTTAGTCCTCTCACATCTGGGTGGGTGTTTTTCTCTCACTGGCCAGCCCACAAATGACTCATACTCTAATCCAGTCCAGTTCTTGATCCCCAATCTAGGAGGTGTGGTCAAGTTAATTGACCTAATTCTGTCAAGCTGACATAATTCATCAATGGACACAGGCATACAAAGCTTACTGACCATATAGAAACCAAAAATGAAAGGTTGGCTGGGACATATAAAGAAAAGTGAGATATAAAAAAAACCTTTTTGATGGAGAAGTGGAAATTCTCCGAAAAATTTGCTAAAATTCAGGATACTAAAAATTCATCTGAAAGCAGGGGAAGTTAACTCAAACACTGTGAGGATAGAATTTCAGACCCTGAGTACAAGGCTTAGAAAACAAATGCTACAACTGGGCATGACTCCAAAACTGAAAATAAACAAAGTAACTAGATAAGACTGATGATGGGAGAAAAAGCAGAAGACAGCACAAGAAGTATGAAGAATTAATTTACATGTATGAAAAGTTCCCAAATCTAAGAAAAGATTTCATATTCAGGTATATGAAGATTACAGAACACCAAATAATCTCAACTAGCATAGAACCACACCAAGACACATTATAATCAAAATCTCAAAAATTCAAAATAGAGAATAATAAAGGCAGAAAGAGACAAACAGACATACCTTTACTATGGGAAACCCATTCAAATCTCGACCCATTTCTTAATGCAAATGTTAAAGGCCAGCAGAGCCTGAAGCAAACTCCCTACAGAAATATGGGATCACCAGCCCAGCATTGAAGAAAATACTTGAAGGAATATTGATTCCTTCTGAAAGGAAACATCTCAAGAGAAAGTGTAACCCCCCCCCAAAAAAAAAAGCAAAACAAACCCTAGAAGAACAGGACAATGACAGGATTCAGTAAAAACCTTACAATAATTACTCTCACTGCTAATGGTCTTAGCTCATCAATCAAAAGACAAAGAGTGCCAGAGTGCATCCAAAGACAAAACCCAACTATTTGTTGTCAGCAAGAGACACATTTCACCCAAAAAGAAGTACACAGACTGAAGGTGAAAGGCTGGAAACTAAAACAACATGCTACTGCAGCCCAGAAATAAGCAGGAGTAGCTATACTATTCTCAGACTCTGCACACATCAAGCCAAAATAGACTAGAAGAGACAAAGGTGATCATTATATGCTGGTAAAAGGAATAATCCAACAGGAAGTACTTCCAATTATAAGCATATACACATCTAATGTAGGTGCATTTAGTTACGAAGGAAACTATTGGACAAGAAGGGTCAAAGAGGCCCCAGTACAATCATACCAAGAAAATTCAATATCCTACTCTCACAAATAGACTGATCAACCAGACCAAAAAATATTAACAAAGAAACATCAGAGCTAAATCACATCATGAAGCAAATGAACTTAATAGATATTATAGACCATTCTATCCAACATCAAGAGAATGCACTGTTTTCTCAGTAGCACAAAGGACTTTTTCCAAAATAGACCATACCCTTGGAAACAGACATGTTTAAATAAATACAAAAGAAATAATTCCCCGTTTACTTTCAGATCATAATGGAACAGAACTAGAAATCAACAGCAAAAGTAATTACAGAACATATTCAAAACTATTCATATACAGGAAGATTAAATAACACACAATTGAATCAGGAATTAATCACAGAGGAAATCAAATGAACTCCTTAGGGAGTTCTGTCTAATGACGTCTAATGACAATGGAAGCACATCCTAACAGAGTCTGTGGGACACAATGAAAGTAGTAGTAAGAGGAAAATATGAGCTATGAGTACACATATAAAAGACACAGAGAAATGTGAAATTAACCATTTTATGATGCAGCTCTATGTCCATGAGGAACAAGAACAAGTCAATCCAAAGGTAGTAGAAGAAAGAACATTGTAAGAATCACGGCAGACATTAATGACTCTGAAACTAAAGAAAAATGGAGAAGATCAATAAATCAAAGAGTTGGTTCTTCTTTTGACTCAGTTTCCATTCAATACCAGTAGCTTGTGCTCATGCGAAAAAGTCTGGAAGACTGAATAGGCACATGTCATGACGTGGGTAATAGCTGGTTCTCAGAATGACCGAGTCATGGGCAGAGGGAAATGGGGAGACTACCATACTTGTATTTCTAGGGCAGATAGTTGACATAGCCTCACAGGGGACTTCACAAAAAACACTGAAGACGCACATGCACTCTAGCTCCCACCATCAGCCAAGCCTTGGCAATCTCTCCTATAAATTTCTGTCTAGGAAAATCTGTTTTTTATAATAGTTCATACAACTGAACAAGGAAGAGAGTTATTTTAACTGACAAAAATCCCACATCTTCTCTAGGGACTGGTGAGCATGACAGAAGCAAAATGTAAGAGGTAAAAAACCAAAGACTCTCTCCAAGGGAAACAAAAAACATACAGAGAGAAGAGTTGATTGGCAGAGGTACTCCTGCCTACATGATCTATTCTTCCCAGTGGAGAAAATAATTTCACTTTTGCTTAAGATCTGACTATATTTTCTGTTTCAATCACCTTAATATTCAAATATTGAAACTTCAATTTCTTCTTCTTACGTATATTATTTGTTTTACATTCTACATCTATCCTTGTTTCAATTTTAAAATTCCAAGCTAAGTATGAACTACTAGAATCACAATCACTAAGCCAGCACCGAAGATGTTCTCAGGAATACTGCCATCCTTAGAGAGGCAAACTGAACACACCCTCAAAAGCAAAGCAAAGAGTGACTCTAACAGGAAGAACAGATTCACAAGGGAGAAATAGGAAAACAAACATGGTGATGTCAGTGTATTATCAAGCCTCTAAGATAGAGAAATAAACAAACACCGAACATTTGAAACAACCAAAAGATAAAAACACAGGAATTAGTACATATCTTTCAATAATAATACTGAATGTAAATATTTGGAATCTCCAATTCAAACAGGCATACCAGAAGATTAAAGGCAAGACCTCAGTCCATCCTGTCTGCAAGAATCCACCTCACTACTGGCAAAGACATGCACAGACCATGGGTGGGAAATGATATTCCACACAGACAAAATCTACAGCCAACTGGGGCAGTGGCCCTCATTTCCTAAACAAAGAAATTCAGTCAGAACAGAAGCAGACACAAAGTCCACTCACTACAGGCTGATAAAGAGACACAAATAAGATGCAATGATTCTATCTATCTATCTATCTATCTATCTATCTATCTATCTGCCTACCTACCTACCTACATAACTAAGGTCTGTAGAATCAGAACACCCGGTTTTATACAGCAATACTGCAGTACTACAGGACATAAAGTGACAGGCCTCAACACAATACTACTAGGTGACTTTAGTACCCCATTCACTAACTGACAGATCATGCAGACGGAAACTCAACAAAACATATCTCAGAGTTAAATGACAGGATACTGCAAATGGATGTGACACCTAAGAAAAGTGTCATCCAATCGCTAAAAATATGCATCTTTTCATCAGCACACCGAACTATATCCAAAACAGATCAAACTTGGGCCATAAAGAAAATCTGCACAAATGCAAAACTATTGAAATAGAATAAAATTTCTATGAAATGAAATTTTTAACACTATGAAACTAGAAACAAAAATTTAAAAATGTAAAAATGACACAAGCTTGGAGAATGAACAATACACTTTGGAATGAGCAATGGAGACTGGAGAAATCAGGGAGAAAGTTCAAAATCCCTAGAATTAAGTGAGAATATCAGAACCTATGAACACAGTGGAAACCATCATAAGGAATGTATTTGGGTCAGACGAACCGCAAAGGGGTTAGACCGCTCGCCTAACAGCTTCATGGCCCTGAGTTCGACACCCCAGCACCACTATGCCACGTATAATAGTGCATGACAGTAACTCCAGCACTCCAGAGCTGAGGCAGGAGGACTGCTGTGAGATCCTGGACAGCTTGGCTTCCTAGTCAGCTCAGGTACAGCCTGGACTATTAAGCAAAACCCTGTCTCAGGGGCAGGAGTGGAAAAAAAAAAAGGCGCTTATAGGTAGGAACGCCTACATTAGAAATAAAGAGGTAGCAAACAACCTGCTGATGCACCTCAAGGCTTCACAGAACATGAACAACCTGGTGCTGGAGGAATGGCTCAGTGGTTAAAGCACTTACTTGGCAAGTGCCAAGTATCCAAGTTCTATTCTCCATCATCACATAAACTGGATGTGATATCCTAAGCCTGTAATCTCAGAGGCTGAGACAGGAGGATTGCCTTGAGCCCAAGGCCAGCCTGGGCCCCTTCAGGACCCGTCTGGGTTACAGAGCAAGAAGCTGTCTCAAAAACAAACTGGAAAAAAATTTTTAAAAGAACTGACAGAACCCAACATCATTATTATGAAATAATAAAGATCAGAGCAGTAATAAAGGCAGTAGAGACTAAACGAACAAGATAAAGGGTCAAATCTACAAAGAGCTCGTTCCTTGGCAAAATACATCTAGTCAAAATACGCCCCCCCCCCAAAAAAAAAAACCGAAAGAGAAGATCCAAATTTAAAAATAACAGGCAAATGGAGGATACGAAAACATGCGGCACTGAATTCAGACCATCGTTAGGGAATAACTTTCAAATTCATACACCAATAAAGTAAAATTTAGTAAAATGCTGACAACTTTTTAAAAGACATGCAACTTATTAAAACTGAGTAAGGGTAATAGAGTGAAAACTAAATCAAAGGCAGGAATGAAATCTGAGCAGCAGTAAAACCCTCCCAACAAGGCGAAGCCCAGGCGGCCGTTAACTCCCGTGGACGGGCCCGAACTCCTACACACAGACGCGGCGGCGGCGCCGCACAGCGCGGGAAGCGTTTCTACCGGGAAGGGAGGCGCCGACTCCTTCCGGGACGACGCAGCGACCCCACCGGACGGAGCAGGGACAGCTCCCGGCGAGCGCGGGGCCCGCTGCGCATTCCAGCCACTAAGCGCCCCATTCAGCGCGGCGTGGCGGCGAGGACACCCAGGACCAGGTCGCGTCGCTGTGCGGGCACGGCGGGGTCAC
>PVKB01008417.1:0-16951 GCA_004027205.1 Ctenodactylus gundi | reverse complement strand
GTGGACTTGATGGACTTTGCTTCCTGTTTGTGATGTCATGAGAAACTGCCTCCACCTCTGCCTCTGCCCTGTTCTCCCATTGCTGCCGGCTGCCCCTGAGTGGACTGAGACCTTCGGAAACTGTGAGCTAAAATAAAACTTTCTTCCCCTATATTTGTGGATGTCAGGTATTGAGTCACAGCAGCAAAAGAGTAACTACGACACCAACTTATACAAATTAGGGTAGGAAAACGTTATTTTAGCTCACAGTTACAGAATGTCACAGTCCACTTGAGCGACCAGCAACAGTGGGAACACATGGCAGAGGCAGAGGTGGAGGCAGCTCCTCACAGGATTGCAAACAGGAGGCCAAGTCGGGTCCCAAACATCTGCCCCTTTCAGCCTGGTGCCACCTTCCAGCAGTACACATTATCTGTAGATCCACGAGGTTTGGGAGGCACACTCCAGATCCAAACCACAACAACTATCTATGAAAGGATTCTACAGAGAAAGCTACAACTTTGCATTGGTTGTCCCCTGCCACTGTGTTCTATATTAATTTTATAAGCCTAAAACAAGCTATTATTAAGACTAAAATGGTTTAGTAGTTCAATGAAATAACGTGTAATTCACCATAAACATTAGAGTAAACGTGTTGGTAGAACACATTACCGCGTTTGGAGAACTTAGATATAATTTCTTCTTCCATACTGAATTCTGGGATGTGAATTAAATGAGAGTTTGTCTGAAATTCAAGTGGGAATGAGGCCTGAGTTCAAATCCCTGCCCCTAACTTCTCTGAGCTTCAGTTGTGGCATCTTTAAAACAGGAAAAATATCGCCCCGGGATTGTTGTGCACGAGCTTCTGTGTTCTGTGGTAAGTGAGGTCATTGGTAAGAAATTGCAAACAGCTGGATTTCAAAAGACCCCACTGTCTCCTTGCGGCTCAGTATGCTGATGCAACCAGGCTTGGAGTGGGGCGGGAATTGTGTCCACACCTGCCTGCTCTAATGGAAACACACCTTCCGTGGCTAGGGGACACCCTCTTCCAGTGCTGGCTCTGTAGCGCCAAGTTCAAAATCGGCTCGGATTTGAAGCGGCACATGATCGTGCACTCGGGGGAGAAGCCCTTCAAGTGCGAGTTCTGCGACGTCCGCTGCACCATGAAGGCCAACCTCAAGTCGCACATCCGCATCAAGCACACCTTCAAGTGCCTGCACTGCGCCTTCCAGGGCCGGGACCGCGCCGACCTCCTGGCGCACAGCCGGCTGCACCAGGCCGACCACCCCGAGAAGTGTCCCGAGTGCAGCTACTCCTGCTCTAGTGCTGCCGCGCTGCGCGTGCACAGCCAGGTCCACTGCAAGGACCGTCCCTTCAGGTGTGACTTCTGCAGCTTTGACACGAAGCGGTCCAGCAGCCAGGCCAAGCACATCGACAAGGTGCACAGGGACGAGGCCAAGACGGAGAACAGGGCCCCACAGGGCGGCGAGGAGGGTCCCCGGGAGGGCGGCTCTCCCCATGTGGCCAGGGTAGTGACTCAAAGGGCCTTCCGCTTCTTCAGGGGCGACTCCCTGAGGTGCCACAGGAAGCAGCACAGTGGCCAGCAGGAGAGCAAGGACTCAGACTTGGTCACCTTCCCTCCCGAAGGCAGCGCCCCTGGGCAGCTCGGTCCCCTGGTCTCTGTGGGGCAGCTCGAGGCCCCCTTAGAGCCCATCCCTGACCTCTAGTGGGGTGGGAAAGGATTGCCATTGAGGCAGACTTGGGCCATTGGCCCTGAGGCCAGCTGCCCCCAATTCCCAGGCCTGCAGCAGCAGCAACCAGTGAGGTTCATGCTGTGGGGGCGGAGAGGGTCCCAGGCAAGGGGCAGTGCTGTTCTGAGCCTGGGTAGTGGCTATAGGAGGAATACATTTCTGTGGTTCCTCGTATGTTTTACAATAAAAAGGCAAACTTACGTATGGGGTGATGTAAAGATGACACTCATTTTTTTCACATTCCCTCACAGATAGGTAAAGGATTTCTCCATCCCAGTTCGGATGTCTCAATGTCTCATTCTAACCTCCAGGTGGCGCCAAAGATCAAGCTAGTGCCAGCCCAGCCTGTGCTTGCTTGGAGAATTAGGAGTGCTGCGCTTGCTTCCTGATGAAGACCAGGGCCGAGGTGAGCCCTGGGCTTGGCTCTGTGGGATTTGCGAGGTGTGGAGCAGCCTGAGACCGTATCTTTACAGCTCGGAAAGCGTTTAGTGTTTGCTGAGTAACGCGCGGTTGAAGGTCTGGCCTTTTCGTAAGGCCTTTTACCTGGACTGAAGCCCTGGAGACTGGAATCCGGGGACTCTACCGTTGCTCACCATTTCTCTGTTGCTTCTACTTTGGCATCTTTCCTTGGATTGTTTTTTGTTTGTTTTTATTTTTGTTTGAGGCAGGGTCTCACTGAGCTGCTGTCCTGCCCATGTTGGGCTTGAACTTGTGCCCCTGCTGCTTCAGCATCCTAGAGGGCTAGGGGTGTGGGCATGTGTCACCATGCCTAACTTTTTTCTTCAAATTGTTTTCCATATGAATTCTTTATGTGTATGTGCATAATATGAATTCCTGTGTGAGCCTGCCAAGCTACATAATTGTGCTTTGAAATGGACTATCTTCTGTTGTTCTTGGTAAACTAGGTCATAGGTTATGACAACAAGTTTTCATAGATTGACTATTGCTTATGAAGTCGCAAGAGGTATGACATTTTACTTCACGATGGTTATTAGCGTGATCCTGACCCCATAGAAATACTGCGGCGGTCAGCCCTGACTAGCGCGCTGTTGACATTCTACTGTAAGAAGATATGCAGTCAGTTGCAGGGCCCGCGGTAGAATGTACTCATGCTGTGCTTGGGAAGTGTTGTTTTTGATCAGGGAAGCGTGGGGTTACTGGATGCCAGAACTGTCGCAGAAATCCTGTTGTTAGGTCTTTGCCGTTCATCCTAAGCCTTAGCTGTGTTTGCAGAAGCAGAAGGCTGTTGGCCTTTCTAGTGGGATGGAAACCGTACCCCGTGCATCCCATCCACGCGCTTCTGGCACTGTAGCTCTTCAGAGAACCAGGAACCATATGAACTTTTCAGAGGCCATTTTTGCTAACGGCTGTGTAGATTTCAAGGGTCTTAGATCCAGGCTGGTAATTTATAGCAAACTTGGATTCCCGGAAGAACAAAGGTGAGCGCAAAGTTTAGGGTCAGGTATTAAGGATTTTAGACACTATAGGGCTGTCGTTTCTGTTGTAACCTCTGAGCCCTGTGGCCTCAGCACAAAAGCAACCAGAGACTACAAGAGAAGGAACAAGCACACCTGTGTCCAGGGATGCGTCACACAGACCAACGGCAGCTTGCGTCACCAGACCTGCCGCTGTGGCATGGTTATCTGAGTCCTCAAGGCCAACATGTAGAACATGTTAAAGGAAGCTGAGTTTTCCGGCAAAGAGAGACAAGAACTGACCAAAACTATATGATGACTTTACATTTTTAAAATCCAACCCTTTTAATGCAGGTCTGTAATCCAGCACTCTGGGAGTATGAGGGAGCTCAGGGAATAGGATGGCAAGGTCCAGCCCAGCCTGGGCAACTTAGATGATTTAATGAGAACCATCTCAAAGTAAAATACAAAAAAAAGAAAGAAAAAAAAGCTGTGGGTGCTAGGCTTGATGCCCAGTATCATAATTTTTTAAAATTAAACTTACTAAAAGGCACATTGCCGAGAATGATGGGATATATATATTTGAAGCAAGTGGGGAGTGTTTTGAGAGGGATTAATGGTAAGGTGTCTTTTACTGTAATAAGACTTTTTACTTAAACACCCACCGTGTTTTGTGATTGCTCCTCATAAGTAGGATTTGCACAAAGCTAAGAATGTAGTTCGAGGGGATATAATTGCAGGGCACACTCCTCTAATTCCATCTATTCAGGAGGCTGAGTCAGGAGGATCATGAGTTCAAGGTCAACCAGGGCAGCTTAGTGAGACCCTGTCTCAAAAGTTCTGTAAATGGCTGAGGTTGTAGCTCACCAGTATATAATTTGCCTAACATGCATGAGGGCCCTGAGTTCATTGCATACACACACACACACACACACACACACACACATATAAAGGATTATTTAAAATCCTTGATACAATTTTGAGACTTGTAAGAATTCAAGATTCAGAAAAAAGTGAGCTCCGAAGGAAACCTAGTACCCAGAAACTTCCAGGAGCAGAGGTTTAAAATCTATTTTATTGGCAAGGAAATTAGAAGGTGGCAGTTAATGGGGTTAAATAAAGTCATGCAGGACCTGCTGGGCTGAGAACTAAATTATAGGTGGTCATGACACAGGGGAAGATGGCTATAGCAGTAAGGGACTGCAGGCAGGCTGACGGGCTGGGGATCAGGAGGAATCAGTAGATGAGTGTGTTGCTGTTTGACTTCCCTTGGGCCACAGGTTGCCCAGCTTCTTTGGAAAAGGATCAGGTGGTAAATATTTGGGGAGGCTGAGGCAAGAAGATCATAAGTCGGAACCCAACTGGGGAAACTTAGGGGCTTTGTGAGACTCTGTCTTTATAAAGGGGAGGGGTGGAGGAGTGCATAACTAGTACTAGCAAGAAAAAACAAGAGAATTTCATCAAAATGGGCCATGCTTTGGAGGGGCACAGTGTGCTGACCCTGAGTATAAACAGCTGGTCCACATCATGGAGGAAACATGGAGGAGAAATGAGCTGGATGGATACCGACGTTCTGGGGCCATGTGGAGGAAGCTGCTGTTTCATGCAGTAGACAGCTGAGGAGTTTGAACTCCAGGAGCACCAGGGGAAACTGGATCCTTTCTATCTTTATTCCTTCCACAGTAACATTTTCAGAGAGACGACAGCAGATACCAAGGTGGCGTCCTCTTATCCTGGTGCTGAAACTGACTACTTTTCAGAAATGCTATGGAGCAGTAAAATATCAGTGCACTCTCTTAAAGTAAGCAAATGTTTGTTGAAAATTGGCCTGGGGTTGGGGTGTGGTACCCTTTCCTTATGTAAAGTTCCCCAGTTTTATGAGATCTTTTGTTTTTACATTAATGTTGGGTTTTGAAATGATTTCATGGCAATACAAGGTTTACCTTGATCACTGGAATTTGGGCCCCACCTTACCTGTGCACCTGGGGCCACTGCCTCACCCAGGCTCCAAGCCCGTCTCTGACCAGGCCCAGCTGTGGAGGGGGTAGGGGAGGATAAAAGCCCCGCCCTCAGTCTCACCTGGCTTGCTTTTCTCATCATGCTGTGCTCTCAGAGCTGTGCTTCTGCATAGGGGGAACAGAGGGGAACAGAACAACCCAAAGCTGCTCAAGCACTTGCCTAACAAGCCCAGGGTCTGAAAGTTGTACCCTCTGACCAACATCTCCCATTCCCTAGCCCCTGATAGCCACTCTGCTGCACCTCTGGAAGCCACCAGTCGTGATAAGCTAGTGAGGTTAGAGGAAGAGGTGGGGACCCTGCCCCTGGCCCTACTGCCTTGCTGGCATCCAGCTACAGATTCACCATTGGCCCATCTGTAACATGGGCTGTTCCAGGCATCTGGCCTAGTGATAGTATCTGCTGGCTTAAAACAACAAAACCTGAAATTAGCCCTGTGTGCCATCCTCTCTTATTTTCTTTTTTAGGGAGAGAGAGAAAGTAACCAAGAACTGGTACTGTGAGCTTATGATTTGCTGGGGTCTGGGAGTCCCTGGCCACCGTTGGCCACCAACCATGCGTCGTGAGTACAGTGGAATCAGCATAACAACTCATTTATTGGAGGTGAGGGCCAGTTTTATAAGCAGTTTAAGGGAGGTGGGTCAGCCAGGGTAACAGGGTAAGGGTCATTTACTGATTGGAAGGACTTTGGGGTCTGAAAATAGCCTCATTTTCATGGCTGTCCTGATCACGTGGTTTCTGGTAAGGGTCTGGAAGCAGGGGGAAATTAGGAATTTGGGTGTGATGAAACCTGAGCTGTGGCCCATCCTAGCTCTGGGATAAGAGGGAGGGGCCCCACGCCTGCCAGTCTCGTCTCGAGCATCAAGATTATCAGGGTATGAGCCACTGCTACCTACAGTCATCCCAGGCCTAGTCAGGGTCCCACAATGATTGTTAGAGATCATGGCTTGTCTATCCTTCCTCCTACCCCACATCTTCCAACACATAGTCCAGGGTAGCAGACTGAGCTCTAGCCAAGACAGGAACGTGCACCCGCTCCCCTAAATACTAGCAGGAAGATGCACATCGTCATCTGCTCACCTCCCATCAGGTATTGCAGCCACGGTGCTGCAAAGGACGCTGGGAGGCAGCTCCTTTGGGAGTAGGTTGTGCCCAGTAAGAACCTAGCAGAATATGCTGGACCTGTGTCATCTGTCCTCTGAGTAGAAATGCAGGCTTGTTAACAACAGAGATGAGACACCTAGCACAGGTCCTGAAGCCTGTGAGGTGTCCACGCAGCGTTTCTGTCTCAGGGCTGTGTTGGCACTGCCTTTGCCCCTGGTGAATGTTGGGCTGTGTCTGCCTGCCAGGGGATCTAGAAGTGGACTGGTGTTCCCGGCTGTGCCCACCTGCTGCACTTCCCTGGGGAGCGCTCAGGGCTGCAGAGGAGCCTGGACATCTGTGTCTGTCAGCTCTGCCACTATAACAAAACACCTGAGATGATGAGAAGAAGGAAAGCTCTGCTGTGGCTCACTGCCTCCGCATCCGCAGCCACGGTCAAGGCTCTGCTGCTTTGGGCCTGGGGCAGCACAGTACAGCACGGTAGGGGCGTGTAGCGGTGCCAGGAAGCAAACGGGGAGGGGATGGAGTCCCAGTGCCCCTTTAAGGCCACACCCCCAGGGATCTCCCTCCCTCCCTCTTTCTGGGCCCCACTTCCTAAAGATGCCACCCCTTGACAATAACACACCAAGGGCTGAGAACCAAGCCTGAATCTCATGGGCCTTTGGGAGATACTCCAGATCCGAATTAGAACGGTATCCATGCTTTCCAGAGCTCCACAGGCGGTTCTAATGTGTGGTCAGGTGGGACAAACTGTACCAGTGGAAGGAACTGAGCTATCTCCATGGACGTGGGACCTGGGCTCACACTTTCCATCCTCCTGCCTCAGCTTCCCAGAGTGCTGGGAGTACAGGCATGTCCTACCAGCCCCAGGGGTTCCTCCTGATTTTAATTAATCATCTCTTACTTTAAGTCAATTTTCTATATAATTCTTTTAGTAGGATCAACATCTCTAGATTTTGGGGAAAACTAAGTAGATTCACCTGTTCTATATGTCTTTGTCTATTTGTCTCTGGTTGCAAAAAAAGGCATGACCAGTACCGATCACAGAGAATCAAGCGTGCAGGTGTCACTGATAACTCTCTTTTTCATCCTTGAGGAAAACTTACTGTTTCGAATACTCATTTCTTCTCTCGCCCCAGCCATTCTCTCCTGCTGGGGTTGACACGCTTTTTATAAGGATCAGATAGTGACAACCGTAGGCTTTGAGGGCCACACAAACTCTTGCTACTGTTCTTTTGGCCTCACTGCTCAAAGACAGGCGGTACAGAAACAGGCAGGGCTGTGTCCCAGTGAAATTATACACAGACACTGAAAATTAAATTTCATGTAATGTTCACAGTGATGCACACCCGTAACACTGGCTACTTGGGAGGCTGAGACAGGAAGATTCCAAGTTTGAGGCCAGCCTGGGCAACTTAGCAAGCCCTCATCTCAATAAATAAATAAATAAATAAATAAAACAGGGCTGGAGGAACAGTTCAGTGGTTAAAGTGCTTACCTAGCAGATGCTAAGTTCTGGAGTTCGATTACCTATCACCACATAAGCTGGGTGTAATGGCGCACACCTATTATTTTTAGCACTCAGGAGCATTGCTGTGAGTTTGAGGCCAGTTTGGGCTACATGCTGAGCTGAGAACCAGCCTGGACTACAGAGTGTTTGTTGTAAAAAACAAAACAAAAACACACGTGCCCCATCTGAGGTGCACTAGGCTCCTGGAGGGGCCATGGCGTTCCCACCTGTCCTGATGCGTTACCTGTGACCATCCCTTTAAGGATACATGAACTAGAGAGCTGTAACTTTTATTCTTCAGAATCAATCAAGTTTTTAAAGTGTTCCTGGGTAAGGCAAAGCTCAAAGCACACACGTTCCCTTAACCTTCCTCCTCTCTGTCTCCTCTGGCCACACAGCTTGCATTTTTTATGTCCAGGGGCATGGCTGACCATTAAAATAATCCCACACTGTTTTGTCAGACCATTTAATACAAATCCACGGGGCTTCATCTGGAAAACAGACAAAGTGGTGGAGTGAACAACGCATAAACCACCCTGCCTGGGCCACTCCCGCTGGCAACGCACCTCGAAGCTTTTTTGCTAAGAGGCTTCGGTGGCTTATTAGTTACTGCTGAGATGCTGCAAACAGACCACCTCCGAGTCCCAGAGCCTTACACGTGCTCGTTTTTCTCATCCCTGATCGGTGACGTGGCTCAGGGACAGGCTCCAGCTGACTGGGCTTCCTTCTGCGGTTTAGACCAGGTCTGTGGCCTTGGGAGGACAGGGCTTCCTAGACACAGGAGCTGGGTTGGAAGGAGGCCGCGCAAAGCCCTGCCTCCCGTCAGTGCGATCTTATTAGGGTCTCCTGTCGCCGCTGATTGACAGGAGGCGGAACTTCGCTCCCAGCATTCCTGAGGCAGCTGGGCGCCTGTTTATAGCTATCCTCCCGCAACCTGCTGCAGGGCACATACATCAGCCGCCTCCCCCCAATCCCACTGCATCACGAGCCTTGGAGGAAAATCTTCAACTAAACCAGTCGCTGGCGTCAGAAAGTCGGTGACCACTGGATGCGACAGAGCTTAGGTCTATTTTTTAGATCCCCTTGGGTCAACAGGTACCATGGGCTTTGCATGGCGGATCACAGTGGTGCAAAGGACAAGCCCTGCTCAAAATGTAGCCTCGGTTTTTATCATGTCCCCTAAGTGCATTGGCTGGAGCAGGTCCACGGCTACTTTGTGCCAGGTATGGTGACGCACCCTGATCCTAGGTACTCCCAGGGACTGAGGCAGGAAGATAAGTTTGAGGTTTGCTTTGGAAACTTGGCAAGACCCTGCCTCAGATTTTTAAAAGCAGCTTGGGTAGTACATGCTCTATAATCTAGCACTGTGGGAGGCTGAGTCAGGAAGATGCCAAATTTGAGCCTAGCCTCAGCAACTGAGTAACTTGATGAGACCCTGTCTCAAATAAATAAAGCTATTTTTTAAGAAAAAGACTGGGAGGAGCTGGAGGAATGGTTCAGTGGTTTGAGTACCAGGGTTCGATTCCCCAGCACCACATAAACCAGGCATGGTGGCACATGCCTCTAATCCCAGCACTCAGGAGGCTGAGGCAAGAGGGTTGCCGTGAGTCCAAGGCCAGCCTGGGCTCCATAGTGAGTTCAGGACCAGCCTGGGCTACAGAGGAAGACCCTTTCTCAAATAAATAAATATAATAAATTAAAAAGGACCGGGAATGTATTTCAGTACAAAGTTTCTGGGTTCAATCTTTAATAGCAGAGAAAAACAATTTTAAAGGGGCAAGGGATAGGAATGTAGCCAAGGATGTGAGGGTGATGTGGCTGTGATAGCTGTTGCACCACTGGACACCTGGGTTGATTTGGCTGGTCAGGTGGCTGTCCCCTCCCTCCCTCACCGGTCCATATGTGTGTCTCTTGAAGCTGTGTGCTTGGTCAAAAAGGGTGACATTCCCTGCTAACAGCCATTCCGGAGTCTAAGAGTAGTTGTTTCCCATGCTAGAACCTCCCAATAAGCTCTCGAGAAATGTAGCTCAGTGGTACAGTGCTTAAGTAGTATTCATGCGGCCTTGGATTCCATCAGAGCTAAAAAATTGTAACACAAAAAAATCACAAGAAGTTCCAATTTCAGTGTCTTTATATGTTATTCTGTTGGATTACAGCCACTCACTCACCTGATCTATGGCAGCCTTTGTCCCCGGCCGCAGTGGGTGGTTTTGACAGATGGCATGTCCTATGAAGCCCGCCACCCTTAAGAATCTGGCCCTTTGCAGAAAGTCCCGGCCACCTTGCTCTAACCCACGAGCTGCTCACAGTGTTGACAACTGCTTGTCCTGGTGGTTCTTGGGGCCAGCCATTCTTCCCCATGCTCTCCCTGTCGTGAGTTATGGAATTGTTCCAGAACTGTGAAGGAAACGTTTACATCCTGGCCTGGTCTGGAACTTGCCATTCACACCGAGCCACCCGATGCCTGGAACTCATGCGAAGTCATCCACAGTGATGGCAGGTGCAGGATGCAAGCCCTGGCAAGTCCGGGTCTCTAAGCTCCAGTGCAGTGGGTGGAGACAGCAGATGAAGTGCTTTGTGCAGCAGTCAGCAGACGTTGTATAAAGTGGGGGGTGAGCCCGGAAGCCCGGCCCCCTCAGCAGGGCCCTCACCTTCCCTGCTGAATTCCACCGCCTCGTCTCCATCCTCCCCAGAAGTACTTTCTCCTTTCTCAGAGCAGATAGCAGCTCTCATCAGATTTTTTGTCATTTGCTTTTCTTTTTATCCTTTATGCTGGAGATGGAGCCCAGGAACCACCCCGCCACATTCCCAGGCCTGTTTATTTTAAGGCTGAGTTTCACTAAGTTACCCAACCAGTCTGGCTTGGACCTTGGCAGCTTTCTGCCTCAGCTTCCTGAGAAGCAGGGACAACAGGCGTGAGCGCCATCCTCAGCCTCCCGTCACACTCCTTTGTGTTTGGTTTCACTTGCCCATTTCTGTGCTGTCCTTTCCCATGTTCTGCAGTGAACCCCACTGGCACCTTGGCCACCATGACGCTCCAGGCCGTGCGAGGTCCTGTGGGCACACAGTGCCTCCCAGATTTGGATGTGATACGAATCGGACATTCACACGGGACATGCTACAATAGGGAATTCTGTAGCTTTGCTGCTGGTGGCGAGGTGGTTTCCATGATTGGAAGTAGCCAGACTTTACTGAGGCCTGGTGGCGACGGGTGTGAAGCCGATGGGACATTGGAAAGAGGAGTCACCTCCTGGTAGGAGAGGCACCGTGTCCTCTGGAACAGTATTTAATATCAGCCTTACTTTAAAAAGAGAAATGGAGGAACATTTCAACAGGTACGGATGGATGGGACAGTCATTCTCAATATGGGAAAACTGTAATGTCAGATTCTCTGTTTTACTCCAGGTACAAAAATGAATGGTTGTGGCTGCCAGGTATGGTGGTGCACACCTGGAGCACCAGCTCCTCAGCAGGCTGAGGCAAGAGGATCGCAAGTTGGAAGCCAACCTAGACAACTTAATGAGACCTTGCCTCAAAATATAAATAAAAAGCACTAGGGAATATGACTCAGGGGTAGAGCCCGAGTTTGATCCTCAGTACAGGGGGAGCAGAGGGTGGGGGGAACCACAACTGCATTATAGACCTAGCCCTATGACTCTATTTAAAAAGGAAAAAAAGTTGGTACTTGCAGATTTAAGATGGTAATAATCAAAAAGTAGAGCTCAACATGGCAGTCCACGTCTGGAATCCTACCACTCTGGGAAGCAAAGACGGGGATCACGATTTTGAGCCCATTCTGGGCAACTTAGCAACTCAGATCCTGTCCCAAAATTTAAAAAACAAATGAAAATAAAAAGGACTGAGAGTGCAGCTCAACGCAATATCCCTGGTTCAACTCCTAGCACTGAAATAAAACAGGAAAGTAAAAGACAAGCAGGACAGTGGAGGAAGTATCGCCACTTGTGTGAGACAATAGATCAACACCCAGGATGTGCAGAAGAACCCCTGTGGATCAGTAAGGAGACAACCCTCCGGGGAAGCGGGGTCACCAGCCGAGGACAGGCGGGAGTGGAAGGGCAGACACAGTCAGTACGCGTGTGAGAGGCAGGTGCCACCTGGCTCAGGGCCATGGACCTGAAACGCACGAGTGAGGTCATTTCCATCAACGAAATCCGAGGACCCTGCATGGCCAGGGACAGGCCTGAGCAACAGGAGTGGCCGGAATACCATCAGGGGATTTGAGGGCCCGGCACCCTCTTCCCCAGCTGTACCTTACTGTCTCGAGCAAATGCACTGATGTGGACAGCACAGCAGGCCTGCCCTGGGTGGCTCCATCCTCAGCTACTGGGGGACAGCGTGGAAGACAGCACAGAAACCCCACAGTATGGCTGGAAGGGCGGAGTCATGGCCCCATGCGACTCTGCCACTTTCTGGCTGGCACAACCTCCACTGCTGTCGCAGGTCCTGGCACGTAGTAGGTGCTGAGGTGGTGACGGTCATTACCATTACAGGATCAATGCGTTTGATCATCCATAAATTATGGACTCTGACAATAGGCCGTAGCATAAAGCTGGCTAATTATAGTGCTTGGCCTCAAATATTCAAAAAAGATTGTCATTTCAGATAAGATGAACAGATAAATGAATAAAGCTAGTTGCTTCTCCTCTCACCATATGTAGCTCCTTCAGAATTTAATGAATGAAGAATCCAGGACCCCCCAGGCCATAGGCATGTAATACATTTTGTGCATTATTTTTCTTGTGGAAATAAAAAATGAGAAAAGAGATAACAGATGTCCAATAGTACAACTTCTATTTGACGTATAATTCTTCTATAATCCCATAAGTAACATATAGATAGAAGTACAGAGATTGTATAATCCACTTGAAGTATTAGGGCATCATTATTTGCTCTCTTTCCTTTTTTATTTCCTATTAAACGTTTTTCATTATGAAGAACTGAACCCCAAGGCCTTTGCACAGAGCTTCATCCTCACCTTTTTTTTTTTTTTTTTTTAAGACCAGGTCTCACTAATTTACTAAATTCCCCAGGCTAGACTTGAGTTTGCAGTCCTCTTGCCTCGGCCTCCCACCCTCAGTGCTGGGATTGTTAACAGAGGAAGCAAGGAATCTTTTTTATCTTGATTGATGACCGTGTAGCAAAGCAGAGGGTTGCTTTGTTTCGCTTTCTCTCTTCCTCATTGCACCAGCAATTCAGTTGATTATTCTTCCAAACTAGATCTTTTTTATTTTCTTTGAGTATTTACCTTTCTACTTTGAAATACTTTTAGCTTTAGGAAAAATGTTGCAAAGATAGTAGCTTTCCCAGCAGAACCCAGCCCCCGGCTACCTCCGGTGGTTGCATCTTCCTATGCAAACCTCAGTCCATCCGTGGAAAAGGGTTATCCTGCCGCAGAGCTGTTAGCTTGCCTACAGACCTCATCCACATTCTGTCAGCTTTCCCACTCGTGTCTGTGTTGAACTTGATGCTCGTGTCTCGTTCTGTCCTTGCACTTGCGCGTCCCTCGGCTTTCCTCCTGGGTAGCTTTCAGGACACCTGGCCTCTCAGGACACCATGGCAGGAGCTGCCTGGAGAATGTCTCATTTCCGGGGATGTTATTTTTGGCCCCTGGGTGAAGTCAGATGTGTGGGGCTTCTCCACTGGGAAGTGTCCCTCTATCTTTGGTGAGCGCCCGGTGCCGAGAGTCTTCAAGGCTGCCAATATCCTGTTTTTCATCATTCTTTTGCCAAGAAGAACCATCCACAGATGCCTCCTGCCTACTACGGTTCACTCCTGGGGTCCTGGCCACGGGGTGTTTCCACATTCCATCACCTTTGTGTTTATTAGTGGGAATTCTGGAAGAAAATACCTTCCTTCCCTGCCCCTCCACTTACTGGGTTATTCAGTCATGGATTTAGCTGATTTATTCTCTTTCTTATTTGGTTGCTCAAATTGCTCCCAATTTGACTGGGTTTTTTGTTTGTTTGTTTTTGTTTTTGAGACAGGGTCTCGCTCTGTAGCCCAGGCTGGTCCCAAACTCACTATAAAGCCCATTCTGGCCTTGGACTCATGGCAAGCCTCATGCCTCAGCCTCCTGAGTGCCGGGATTATAGGCATGCACCACCATGCTCAGCTTTATGTGGTGCTGGGGAATTGAACTCAGGGCCTTATGCTTGCGAGGAATATGCTTTAACCACTGTGCCATTCCTCCAGGCCCTTGTTTTTGTGGTACTGGGGATTGAGTGCAGGGCCTTCATACTGAGCTACATCCCCAGCCCAGTTTTTATTTTTTCCCACCATTTTTATTTTTATATGCAATACATAATGTTTACAGTGAACTTGAGTATTTTGTGCACATACATATCATGTCAATATTACAATCCCTTCCCCTCCCCAATTTTGGCCCTCCCACACCTTCCCATTCCCCCCCCCCCCCCCCCCCCCCCCCCCCCCCCCCCCCCCCCCCCCCCCCCCCCCCCCCCCCGTAACTCCCACTATCACACCCATTTGGTTCTATAGAATGCCTATGTTCTGGGTTTCCCAAATTAGAGAAACCGTGCAGTTTAACATATTTAATCTTCTGCATCTGACTCCCTTTGCCATTCAAATCTCCACTCTTTAGCTCAGCTTCCCAACCCTAGCATGGGGCTGCAGTGGCTGTATCTTGATGCCTCTTCTCTGGGTCCAGCAGAGCCCCTTATTGGGGTGATTTGCCCAAAGTTCTTTTTTCTGTATCTTACTCTCTTTGTTGAGAGTCTTTAATGTGGCCTCACCCACCAGTCCACATAAGAAGAGAACTATAACATTGAAGTTCACAAGGCTGGAAAATGTGAGAAAGAAAAAGAGAGAATTTCAAATTCCTTAGCTGAGTACTGAAAGGTAAATGTTTGTACATTCGAAAGACATTTAGGCTGTCATCGCATCAATCAGTTTTCTTAGGATAAACTTACATCCAAGACCAAATGAGTGAAATGTCACGTTAAACGAGCTTAAGTCTATATCAAATTGCTACATTAAATGAACTTAAATCTATATCACATCAGTATACTACACTTAAGCCATAGAGTGGCATGCTTAGGTATTTCAGAATTCTTTTAACTTTCATAAATTACTTACTCACATTTCACTAGTTACTAACATTTTGCCAGATTTGATTTATCATTTTACCTACCTATCCCTAATTTCATTCACATATATTTTAAAGATTTTATGCCAATTCCCTATGTTGAATATAATTGTTATGTTTTGCAAACCTTTATAGTATTAAAAATAATAATTATGGGGAAAGATTTACAGATATGATGAGACAGTTGATGTTTTAGAAGGATACCAATCAAATGATTCAAATACCAATCTTTTTATGTTACACTTTCTCTTTGTTTCCTTTCCACCGTGTTTTTTGGTGCTGCTTATCTCTCTGTCTCCCACAAAGATTCCTTCAGGTACTTTCTTCAATGCTGGACTAGTGGTCACAAATTTCTTTGGGGTTTCTTGACACGAAGAATTTTTATTTCTCCTTCAATTTTCAGGGATAAATTTGCTGGATAAAACAAGCTGGGTTGACACTTGCTGTCTTTGAAAGCTTGAAAGATTTTGCTCCAGACTCTCCTGGCCTTTAAAGTTTGCACTGAGAAATCTGCAGTAATTCGAATGGGTTTGCCTTGGTAGAATAATGCCTGTTTTTTTTTTTTCTTGCTGCTTTTAATATCCTCTTTTTATGTTTTATTTTTGAGGTTTTACTTATGATGGTTCATGGTGAGTCTCGTTGCTGGTTGAAGTTATTTGATGCTCTATAAGCTTCTTGTACTTGGAAATTAATTTCTTTTTCTCGATTAGGGACATTTTCTTGCACTATTTCAGTGAATAAATTCTTTACATCTTTGGTACTGTCTTCTGCTCGTTCTCCCACACCCGTAATTCTGAGATTGGTTCTCTTTGAATCATCCATTAGCTGTTGTATCCAGCTACTTTGCTCATTTCTTGTTTTGGAGTCTACAGTTTACATGCCTAACTATAGCGTTTGTTTCCTCAGCCTTGTCTTTAAGGTCTGAAATTCTGTCCTCATAATATTTGAGTTATCTTCTCCTTTCACATATATTTTTCGTATCTTGAATTTCAGCTAGATTTCTTTCCACATGTTCTACTCCTCTATCAAAATGCTCCTTCATATCTTGCATTTCCTTATTTACCTCAGCCAGCTTTTTATTTGGAGCTTCTTTCTCTATGCTCAGTAAGCTTTGTCTCCATTAGGGCCGCTATCTGATTAGTAAGTTTCTCTATAAGACAACTGATCAGTGCTTGGATTTCTTTGAGAATACCTTGTTTGAACTGGTTGTTTGACTCATTTATTTGCTTTTTGACTTCCTTCCCTAGGAGTTCCACTATTTCAGACCAGTGACAGTAGCGTCTGGGGTCTCAGGCGTCTCCGGGGGTCCTGTTGCCTTGCCTTCTTCCCGTGTTTCTGTTGTTGAGGGACTTGACTTTAAAGGCCTAGCGACAGGTTTCTCTGAATGGCTATGATGGTGTGGGGGGAGCTGCAATTCCTCTGTGTTCTGTGCTGTGAGTAGGCAGTGAGGTAGGACCTAACAGCGTGATGGCCTCTGAGGTGTCTTGCTCACCCTGGGCCCCCTCAGCAAAGCTCTCCTGCCTGTCCTGGCTTCCCTCCCCTGAGGGCACCCCAAAAGCCCTGGTGTGCTTTTCTGAGCTTTCTTTTACTCTAATCAGTTCAGTCTTGGGCTCTTTTTTTTAGTGGCTCCTGCTTACGTCATTGCCTGTTATGGCTGCCGAGCACTGCTTCTGATCTGGGCTTCAGGAGGCCTTTTCTGGGCGAGGGCACATTGCGTTTGTAGTATGCACTACCTGCAGGTCCGTTTTGCAGATGCTGTTGCTACCAGCCACTGACAATTCCCGCTTCTCCCAGATCAATACTTACCTCAATCTGAGGTTCTGGACTCTGAGCTTTCCTTGTCTGTGGTCTGTTGGTGCTGGCAGCTCAGGACCACACCCAGTAGGCTGCTGTTTTTCTCCACTTCCGGTATGTCTGACCTTCCTGTAGCCTCCTTTCAGTTTTTGGGGAGCTCCCTCCTCTCCTAGCTCAGTCAGATGATCCAGGCTCCATCCAGGCTTTTCTCTGTCTACAGATGCCAGCAGCTCCCAGCCATTTGCAGTGGGCCTGGAGT
>PVKB01008416.1:0-16947 GCA_004027205.1 Ctenodactylus gundi | reverse complement strand
TGCATGAGATTGTGAAGGAGAAGCCTAGGGTTCAGTGGAGACCCCAGAAATTTGGAGAAGCCAGGACCATGGGTTGTCCTCTGAGTAAAGCCACAAGTTGTGAGTGGAGCCAGCTCAAAGAAGAGAAGACAGAGGCTGCAGCCAGAGGTGACACTATAGGGGTGGGGCACCCCCAAGCCCTTTGGGACTCACATCTTGTGCCCGTTTGCCCCAGTGCTGGATATGCAGCTATAGACTCAACCCTTGCCTTGCTAGATTTAAAGCTTGCTTTGGTGCGATTGCTTTTTATTGTTCTGTTCCTCCCTTTTGGAATGGGAGTATTTACCCTATACCATTATATTTTGGAAGTGCTTAATTTTTTGATTTTCACAGGTCCTCACAGCTAAGAGTTTGCCTTGCATCTCAGAGGAGACCTTGGACTTGGGCTTTTCAGTGACGCTAACAGTGTTAGGACTTTGACAAGTCTTAGAGAAGAACTAAAAGCATTTTTCATAAGAAGGTAGACATGTGTCTTTTGGGTGCTGAGGGGAATGCTATGGCTTGGATCTTGAGTGTCCCCCAAAAGCCTTGCGTATTTGGAACTGTGTGTTATTGGGAGGTGAGGCTTGGCTGGGAGAGGCAGATGCTTGGGGTTTGGGGGGGTGGCACGTAGCAGCTTGTAGTAATTAGAGAAAGAAAGAAGAAACCTTGTTATAGCTTCTTCCTGGGAAGGTTCTGTCCTTGCCTGAGTCTGAAAACTTCCTTTGGTGCCTGTTCCACTTGGTTTGCCTCCAGAACACCCTCAGCAGCTCTCTAACCTCTGCCATGTGCTTCCACACTTTGCCAGCTGCCTATGAGTGGACTGTGAGGCCCTCTGAAATTGTAAACTAAAGTAAATCTTTCCCCCCTTAAGTTGTGGGTGCTGGGTATTCTGTCACAGAAACAAATAAATAACTAAGACAGGCAGTTCTATATAAATTAGCCTTCCATGTCAGCGCATACCCAAGGTTTCATAGAGAAATGTCCTTCCCACTGATGATCCCAGGTAGAAAGGCAGCAAGTGAAAAGCCCAGTGTGCCACTTTGGCCCTAGGTCACACCACATTCCCTCCTCCCCGACCTTCATCCTGGGTTCTGGTCACAAAAAACAAAACAAAACAAAACAAACAAACAAAACAAAACAAAACTGCAGAGCCCTTTGCACATTCTGCTCTGTTCCCATTGCGGGTAACATTTTTCTCCCTATTCCCTTCAAGATGGCACTGTCTGTGAAGTTTTTCATGCCCTCTCTTTTTCTTCCCTCAGCACTATGTACATATGAGTATTTCATCACCCTGTTGCATGAACAATGATTGTATGATTGTTTGGCTCCAAATACATCTTCATCACTGGACTGAGAGCTCCCTGGGGGCAAGAACTTTGTCTTGTTCTTCTCTGTGATCTCAGCACCCATCGCAGAGAACATGACATCATGGATACCTGTAAAGGCTTATGCAATGAATGGACAAAATAATGGACCTGATTTAGCCAAGGGAGCTGGTGGGGCATGGAGGGTACTTGATCACCTGCCCTGTAACTCTACTGATGTTTGTTCCTTCAATGAATTGGTGTGGCACCTATTGTATGCCAGGCATTAAGACTGATATCAGTGGAGTAATGTACAAGAAAGGCAAGGCACCGACCTCATAGAGCTTGTGAAGGAAGACATGCATCACACTACTAAACACACACACACACAATGTTTTCAATGTGTTAAATGCGTCAATGAAAATAAAACAGGAATGCGGGACAGATAAGTAGTAACTGGGGAGGCAACTCTGCTGGGTGGTATTAAGGCCTCTCAGAAATAACCTGAGTTGAGACCTTCAATGAGATGCGTCTGATATAAAAAGATCCAAGGAAAGACCATTCCAGGCAGAAGGAACGGTGCAAAGGAGGAGAAAACCCTAAGAAAGTAAAGGGACTTATGTGTTCAAACCACACCAAGAAAACCTTGTGACTAGAACTGACTGAGCAAAGATCGCAGACAAAGGACAAGATTCTGCACATGAGCTACTTAGGGTTTTTTCTAGGTATGACTGGAAGCCATTAGAAGGTTTTCAGCATAGGAGTGATATAGTCTAAACTGACTATTAATAAAATGCTGTGGCTGCTCTATAGAGAGTAGGTTGTAGAAACAAAGGAATAAGCAGGGATGCTAACTGTGAGGCTATTAGAGTCATCCATGCAAAGGGTAATAGTGGCTCGAAAGAGTGATAGCAGTGAATAGTGGAAGGCTACAGGAGGAGTTGGAATATTTTCTCGAGGTAGAACCCACGGGGCTTGCTAATGAATTAGAAAGGACAGTTGTAAACTAAGAAATAAGGATGATCCTTGAAGAGTGTCATGAAAAAAGAAAAATAGTACATGGGAGTTGTTTTGTATCTGTACTGTCCAATACAGTCACCACTAACCATGTGTGGCTATTTAAATTTAATTAAAATTAAATACAATTTTAAATTCAGTTCCTAGCTTGCAGTGACCATATTTCAAGTGTTCAATAGCCACATTTGAGTATGGGCTACCATATTGGGCAGAACATTTCCATCATCCAGGAAGCTTTATTAGACAACAAAGCTCTACATTAAAAAGACTAAATATTAAGAAAATAAAAAGACAAGCCACAGGCTGAGAGAAATATTTACAAATGTCATATCTAATAAAGAATTATATAACCATGTCTACAAAATACAAAGAACTATTAAAACTCAGTAATAAAAAACGTGACCTACATTAGGTTAGTTAAAAGTGTACAGCCAGACATGGTGACACAAACCTGTAACCCAGTACTCAAGAGGCTGAGTAGAAGTATCCCCCAAGAAGAACACATGTTTGAAGCCAGCCTAGCCAACATAGCAAGACACAGTCTCAAATTTCTGAAAAAGGGCTAGGAATGTAGTTCAGTTGTAAAGCACTCGCCTAACATGTGAGATGTCCTGAGTTCAATAGCTAATGCTGAAAAAGTATGCAAAAGATGTGAACAGGTGGTTCACCAAAGAAGACATATGGATGGTAACAAAGTGCATGAAAAGACGCTCAATGTCATGTGTCACTGAGGAATTGAAGGTTAACACAATGAGGTATCATTACATACCTACCTATTAGAATGGCTAAAACTGGACACACTGACAACATCCAGTGCTGGAGACAACATGGAATAATAGGAATGTACTCATTGCTGGTGGGAATGCAAAATGGCAGAGCCATTTAGAAAGACAACGTGGCAGTTCGTGCCAAAGCCAAGTAGTCTTACCATATGACCCAGAAATCACTTTCTTTGATTTTCCTTGAGTAAGTTGAAAACACATATCCACACAAAAACCTGAATGTTTATGGAAGCTGTATTCTTAATTGCCAAAACTGGGAAACAACCAAGATGACCTTCACTAGGCAAATGGATAAACTCTGGGGCATCTAGGCAATGGAATATTGTGACTGTTCTAAGGAATTATGTCAACTTGAAGGGATTAGGAGATATATGCAGGGTGGAGCTTATAGGTGTGTGTGAGTGAATCAAGGGCCAGCAAATGAGGGAAGAACACCCACTTCATATGTGGAAGGCCCAACTGGCAGCTCAAGCTATATAAAAGGAAAAAAAGGAGGAAGATTAATATAGCTTTTCCTTGGGAAGCTCTGGCTTTCGTGACTATCTGCAGGCATCGACTTCACATCAACTTGCTACATGTTACAGATCTTCATCACAGATTCACTCTAGTCTCTGGTCTTCACCATCATTCTTTGAACAATCAAGATCTGCAGCAGACTTAAGACCAAGCTGTCTTGAAGTCCTGGATGGGTTCCACCTCACAGTAGAGAAGCCATCAGATGCTCCAGGTTTCACACATGCAGGCCACCATCTTGGACTATCTCTCTCCTAGGTCTTGTAAACCCTCCAAATGAACCCCCATTTCTTGTAATTCTGTCAATTCTGCCTATCATAGAACCCTAACTAATACAGATATTATTCAGTGTTGGAAAGAAATGAGCTATCAATCCAGAAAAGACATCGAACAGGGACTTTCAGGAAAGATGGAGGCCGAGTAACACAGCTGGACAATGTCTCCTTGTGGACGCACTTAAAATGTTGAGAATATAATTAAAAATGGTCCATTAAACTTAGCTAGGAGAGGAAGGAGCACCCCAACAATTAAAAGGGTGACATGGGAAGGTCAGAAATCCTGAAAACACGTTGGAAGTAGAGGAAAACAGCAGCCCTAGAAGCCGCCACAGCAGCCCGGAGCTGACAGCATCCACAGATGAAGGAAAGCCCAGAGCCCAAAACCTCTGACCGAGGTTCCAGTGTGAATCCAGGAGAAGTAGGAATGAAAAGCAGCTGGTAACCCCAGCCTCCAAAAACAAGCATGTAGGTAGTACAAGCTGCATACACAATGTGAGTTTCCCCTAGAAAAGGCCTCCCAAAGCCTAGACCAGGATCAACACTCGGCAGCTTACGGCAGACAGTGACGTAGGCAGGAGCCATGTCAAAAAAAAAAAAAAAATCTAAGCCTGAACTGTTTAAAGTAAAAAGAAGCCTCAGAAGAGCAAATCAGGGCTTTTGGGCTCACTCTTAAAATAGTGCCTGAGAAGAAGCTGACACAGGAGACAGTTGGAGAGGACAAAAAGGCTGCCAATCCCCCTGAATAGCTTGGATGATAAAGGAAGCACCATTGAAGGGGGACAACCCCTCCCTTGGGGGAAGGAAACCAGGACAGGTGAGAACTTTGCTAAGGATGCTGGGAGTAATCAGTACACCTCAGAGGCCATCAGACTGTTAGATTCCCCCTCACTGCCTACTCCAAGCACAGAACTCAGAGGAATTTGGGCTCCCCACACACACCCTCATACCTATTCAAACAAACCTCTAGGACTTTAATGAAGTCTTTCAACAAAAGAAACATGGGAAGAAGACAAAGCACCAGGACACACAGAGAAATGCCTTAGACTACAGAAACTAATCTCATGAGCCCTGAAACAGTGGAAATCATAGGGAAGGAAGTCAAAAAGAAAATAAATGAGTTGAACAGCCAGTTTAAACAAGGTATTTTCAAAGAAATGCAAGAAATGATCAGTGCACTTAAAGAGGAACTTACTAAACAAATAGTGGGGGTTTTTGGAGACCAGGTCTTGCTCTGTACCCCAGGTTACTCCTGAACTCACCAAATACTGGTTTTAATGAATATAAAGCTTAAAGATCATATAGAAGCCACAAATAAAATGTTGGTTGAGGTAAATAAGGAAATGCAAGACATGAAGGAACATTTTTTATAGAGAAGTGGAAAGTTTGAAAAGAAACCTAGCTGAAATTCAGGATATGAAAAACAGATGTGAAAACAGGAGAAGTCAACTCAAACATTGTGAGGACAGAATTTCAGACCTTGAAGACAAGGCTGAGGAAACAAATGCTATAACTCAGCAAGACTCAAAAATTAGAAAGGAGCAAAGTAGCTGAATACACCAGCTGATGGATGATTCAAAGAGAACCAATCTCAGAATTATGGGTGTGGCAGAAAGAGCAAAAGACAGCCCCGAAGATGTAAAGAATTTATTCATTGAAATCATGCACCAAAAAAACCTTCCCAAATTTAGGGAAAAAATAATTCTTTCTCAGGTATAAGAAGCTTATAAAACACCAAATAACCTCAACCAGGAATGAGACTCACCAGAACACATCATAATCAAAACCTCAGAGACACAACATAAACAAAAAATATTAAAAGCAGTGAGTGAAAAACAGACGTTATTTTACTAAGGTAAACCCATTCAAATTATCACAGATTTCTCAATGCAAGCTTTAAAGCCTGAAGCAAAATCTTTTAAGCTTTAAAAGACAGCAAGTATCAACCCAACTTGTTGTATCCAGCAAAATTATCCCTGAAAATTGAAGAAGTAAAAATTTTTCATGACCAAGAATCCCTAAATAAATTTGGGACCTCTAACCTAGCATGGCAGAAAATACTTGAAGGGATTTTAGAGAGAGACAGAGAGAAAAGCAGCACCAAAGAATATAGAGGAAAGGAAACATCTAAAGAGAAAGAGTAACAAAAAAATAGACCTCAGTCATTTGAATGGTATCACATTAAAACAGTACCAGCTTTCTCATAAAACCGGTGAAACTTCCCCGATAATTACTATTTTTATTAATATATTAAATTGCAAAACATAATAACTATATGCAACATGGGGAATTGGTATAAAATCTTAATGTGTGAAACTTTTTTGATGTGTATAGATATTTAGCTGGGGGTGAAGTGGCAAAAGGCAGTGGTTTTGATTCAGGATATCTTTAGTTTTAAAAACAGTAAGAGTTGGTAAATAGGTGGTTTTGAGTGCCTTTTCCTTGAACCTGTCATTGAGTGGTAAAGATGAAAGGTCAAGTAGCCTTAGTCCATTGTTTAACAATTCAGTTGGCTATCAGTTCAACCTGTGACTCTTGAATTTTACTTTTCAACTTCATGCTGTGTAACTAAATTTGTAATAGTGATCTTAGTTGTTTCTTCCTACTCCACAATGGGAAAGAATTTTTTAATTCTGAAATAACTTTTAAAAATAAGATGAAGAAACTTAAATGCATATTGTAATTGAAAGAAGGTGATTTGAAAAGGCTACATACTGGCAGAACTAAAGGCAGAACTACAGAGACACTAAAGAGATGAGTGGTTGCTAGGTTTCTGGTGAAGGAAAACAGGGATGAATCAGTAGAGCTCCGGGTATTTTTAAGGCCAGAAAGCTACAAGATTCTGTAAGATACTGTCATGGAAGATAGATAACAATGTAGACTTTTTAGAACACATAGAACTGTATAACACTAAGAGCAAACCGTCATGTAAACTGTGGACCTTAATAATCATTCAACAATTGTAACAAACATGCTATACAACTGCAAGATGTTAATAATAGGGGCATCTGCCTGCAGGGGCAAGGGGGGGAGGAAGTATATAAGTGCTTTCTGTACTTTCTGCTCAATTTTTCTTTAACACTAAAACTGCTCTAAAAAAAAAACTCTGTTTAAGGTCAAGATTCAGAATTTTAATTCCACCATTGAAAATATAGAAATCAATACCAAAGTTTGCTTAAAAATAAATAAATAAATAAATAAATAAAAATTTAAAAAACATTGAAAATAGTTGCCTCTCTAGACAGACAAACTGGAGAAAATGAATTGTTTTCTATTTTGTGATAACTTTTAAATAGCAACTTGAATCTTCTAGTTACGTGTGTGTATTTATATGATGGATAGTGTTGTAAACAAAACCAAATAATCCAAATAAAAAATACCAAAGTTAAATAAAAAATACTCTGTTTAAAGCTGGGCATGTGGCACACTCCTATAATCCCAGCACTCAGGAAGCTGAGGCAGTAGGATAGCCATGAGTTTGAGGCTAGCCTGGGCTAGATAAACGGAGGAGGAGGAGGAAGAAGAGTACTCACAAGCAAAAGTACCTGGTACAAAGTACACATGCCATAAATGTTTATTGAATGAATAGATAATCAATTGATGAATCAATAGAACTCAGGTTTCCTGTGTCCCAGTTTACTACTACTTGTACATCCAAGGTAAAGTGACTGCAACTTACTGTCCAAATCTGGTTATTTGTGGATGAAATAGAGTGTCAATTAAGGAAGTGGAAGTGCAAATCAAGAGTGTCCAAAAAATAAACAGAAATTATAAACTGGGAGTCCATGAGCCACACCACACCTCTTACATTGTTTTATTTCCCCCCCCCCCACATTTTATTGATATGTATACGTGCAAAATTCAAGGTTTACAATGAGGTTGGGCATTTTGTGCACATTCCTATCTTGTCAAGATGACAAGGGTTTTCCTACTCTCCTTTTGTCCCTCCCCTTATCCACCCTTCCCTCCCTGCTCCCCCACCCTACCCTCCTCTTTCACTTTGTCTTCCCTCTTAAGTTCCAAAGGATTTGTGATCTGGGTCTCTCATAACAGAGAGACCATTGAATGTTTCACCTTCTGCTTCTGACGTACTTCACTAAGCATGATATTCTCAAGTTTTTTCCATTTGCCTATAAAAGCCTCCACACTGTTGGACTTTACTGATGCATAGTATTCCACTGTGTATAAATACCACAGTTTATGTATCCACTGGCCTGTTGATGGGTATTTTGGTGACTTCCATATTTTAGCTATTGTTAGTTGTGCTGCTATAAACATGGGTAAACATATATCTCTGCTATGTGTTGTTTTAACCTCTTTTGGATATATTCCCAGAACGGGTGCCACTGGATCCAAGGGGATATTTATTTCTAGTCTTTTGAGAGCTCTCCATACTGCTTTTCAAAGGGATTGTACAAATTTACATTCCCACCAGCAGTGCAGGAGGGTTCCTTTCTCCCCTCAGCCTGGCCAGCACTGATTGCTATTTGAATTGTTGATGTAGGCCATTCTCTCTGGAATGAGATGGTATCTTAGCGTTGTTTTGATTTGCATTTCTCTTATGGCTAGAGATGTTGAACATCTTTTCATGTATCTATTGGCCTTTTGCATTTCTTCCTGAGTGAACTGTCTCTTCATTTCATTTGGCCATTTTTCAATAGGATCCTTTATTTTGGTAGGCTTACTTTTCTTCAGATCCCTGTATATTCTTGTTATAAGCTTCTTATCTGAGATGTTGGTGGTAAATATTTTTTCCCAGTCCATTGGATCTCTTTTTACAATGTTGATAGTTTCCTTTGCTGTGCAGAAACATTTTAATTTGACAAGATCCCATTTGTTAATCATGGGGATAATTTCTTTTGCTCTTGGTGTCTTGTCAAGAAAATCTTTGCCTACCCCTATGTCTTTTAGAAATTTGCCTACTTTGTCTTCCTGAAGGTTTAGTGTTTCATTTTTAATGTTTAGGTCTTTGATCCATTTTGATTTGATTTTCGTGCATGATGATAAGTGTGTGACTAGATTCATACTTCTGCATGTGGATGTCCAGTTTTCCGAGCACCATTTGTTAAACAGGCTATCCTTTTGCCATTGTATGCATTTGGCCCCTTTGTCGATGATTAAGTAATTGAGGGTATTTGGGTTTGTCTCTGAATCTTCTATTCTGTTCCACTGGTCTATCTGTCCATTTTTGTGCCAGTACCAGATTGTTTTTACAACTATGGCTTTATAGTATAGCCTGATGTCTGGAACTGTAATGCCTCCTGCTTTGGTCTTGTTGCTCAGGATTGCTTTGGCTATTCTTGGTCTCTTCTGGTTCCACATAAATTTAAGAATTGTTGTTTCAAGTTCTATGAAGAAACTTGCAGGTATTTTGATAGGAATTGCATTGAATCTGTTTATCAGTTCCAGTAGTATAGTCATTTTGACTATATTTATTTTGCCTATCCAAGAGCAGGGGATACCTTTCCATTTTCTAGTGTCTCCTATAATTTCTTTCTTCAATGTAATGTAGTTTTCTTTATATAGGTCTTTCACATCCTTGGTTAGGTATACTCTTACGTAATTAATGTTTTGCTGAGCTATTGAGAATGGAATTATTTTTCTGACTTCTCACTCAGTAAGTTCATTGTTAGTGTATAGAAAAGCTATTGATTTTTTAGTGTTAATTTTGTAGCCTGTGACTTGGCTAAATTTTTAAATTATTTCTAGGAGTTTTGTAGTGGAATTTTTAAGGTCTTCCATGTAGATAATCATATCATCTGCAAATAAGGAGAGTTTGACCTCCTCCTTTCCTTGTCTGACTGCTATGGCCAGTGTTTCAAGAACTATGTTGAATAAGAGTGGTGAGAGTGGGCAGCCTTGTCTTGTTCCTGATTTGAGAGGGAACAATTTCAACTTTTCTCCATTTACTATAATATTTGCAGTAGGCTTAGCATATATGGCTTCTATGAGTTTTAGGTAGGGCCTTTTTATACCTATTTTTCTCAGTGTTTTTATCACGAAAGGGTGTCAAAGGCTTTTTCTGCACCAAGAGAGATGATCATGTGGTTTTTGTTTTCACTTTTGTTGATATGGTGCATTACATTGATTTTCATATGTTGAAGCAACCTTGCATCTCAGGGATGAAGCTCACTTGATCATGGTGTATGATCTTTTGGATTACTTGTTGGATTCTGTTTGCCAGAATCTTATTGAGGATTTTTGCATCTATATTCATTAAGGTTATTGGTCTGTAATTTTCCTTCCTAGTTAAGTCTTTGCCTGGTTTTGGGACTAGTGTGATGCTAGCCTCAAGAAATGAGTTTGGTAGCTCTCCTTCCCTTTCTATTTTATGAAATAGTTTGAGGAGGATTGGAGTATGTTCTTCCCTAAAGTTCTGAAAAACTTCTGCTCTGAATCTATCCAGGCCTGGACTTTTGTTTGTAGGTAGAGCTTTTATTACTGCTTCAATTTCTGTGTGTGTGATGGGGTTGTTCAAGGTTTTTATATCTTCTTCACTTAATTTTGGTATTTTATATGTATCTAGGAACTCATCCATTTCTTCCCAGTTCTCATGTTTATTAGAATATAAGTGTTCAAAGTAATTTCTTATAATATTCTGGATTTTTCCATAGTCTGTTGTAACTTCACCCTTTTCATTTCTAAGTGTGCTAATCTGTGCCTTTTCTTTCTTTTTCTTGATGAGGTTGGCAAGAGGTTTTTTGATTTTGACTCATTAATCTTTTTATTGTCTTTTTAATTTCGATCTCATTTATTTCAGATCTGATCTTTATAATTTCTTCTCTTCTACTGCCTTTTGGGTTGAGTTGTTCTTCTTTCTCTAGGTCCTTAAGGTGCATCATTAGTGAATTTATTTGTGACTGTTCTGTTTTTTTGATGTGTGCATTTATAGCTATGAATTTTCCTCTATGGACTGCTTTCATTGTGCCCCACAGATTTTGATATGATGTACTTCCATCATCATTTAACTCTATGAAGTTTTTTATTTCTTCTCTGATTTCTTCCATGATCCATTGTTTGGTCAGTAGTAAGTTGTTAAGTCTCCGTGTGCTTGTGTATTTTCTTCTGTTTCTGGCATTGTGAAGTTCCAGTCTTATACCACTATGGTCTGAGACTATGCAGGGGACTATTTCTATCTCTTTATACTCGCTTAAGCATGATTTATATCCCAGGATGTGGTCTATTCTAGAGAATGTTCCATGTGCTGCTGAGAAGAACGTGTAGTCTGTTGATGTTGGGTGGAAGACTCTGTAAATGTCTGTTATGTCCAAGTTTTCTATAGTATCTTTCAGCAGTTGTATATCTTTGTGGATTTTTTGTCTGGTTGATCTATCTATTTGTAATAGAGGAGTATTAAAGTCCCCTACTATAATTGTATTTGGCCTATGTGTCCTTTCAGGTCTAATAATTTTTGGTTTACATAGTTGTGTGCTCTAGAGTTGGGCACATATATATTGATAATTGTGATTTCTTCTAGTTCTAGTGTTCATTTAACCAGTATATAGTGGCCATCTTTGTCTCTCTTCACCTGTTTTGTTTTAAAATCTGATGAGTCTGAGATTAATATAGCTACCCCTCCTTGTTTTCTGGGACCTATTGCATGAAATACTGAATTCTAACCTTTTATTTTCAGTCTATGAGTTTCCTTGTGGGTGAAATGTGTCTCTTGTAGGCAGCAAATTGTGGGTTTCTGTTTTTTGATCCAGTCAGTCTATGTCTTTTGATAGGTGAGTTGAGGCCATTCACATTTAGGTTAATTATTGAGGTATGTTTTGTGTGTCCTGCCATCGTTGTAGTTTTTCCATGTTGTTTACTGGCTTTACTTTTTTGTCAGCTCATTCTCCTCTAGCTTTTGTCTCTTTTTTTCCCTCTGGGGTCTCTTATGTCATTGTCCTCTCTTTCGTTATGCAAGTTTCCTTTGAGAATTCTCTGCAGTGATGGCTTAGTGGCTGCAAGTTTCTTTAAACTTTCTATATCATGGAGGATTTTAATTTCTCCCTCTAGTTTAAAAGATAGTTTTGCTGGATATAGTAGTCTTGGTTGAAATTTGTGTTCTTTTAGTGTTTGAATGATATTGCTCCATGATTTCCTGGCTTTTGGATTCTGGGTTGAGAGATCTGCAGTTATCCTGATGGGCTTACCATTGTAGGTCACCTTCTGCTTTTCTCTTACCACTTTCGGTATTCTCTCTTTGTGTTGGGTTTCTAGTACTTTAATTATGATGTGTTGGGATGAGATTCTCCTCTGATCAATATTATTTGGTCTTCTAAATGCCTGCAATAATTCAATATTCATTTCTCTTCTTAGATTTGGGAAGTTTTCTTCCATAATTTCCTTGAATATGTCTTTTAATCCTTTTGTTTGGTCCTCGGTCTTCTCTTGGATTCTCATAATTCTCAGGTTGCTTCTCTTTGGATCATCTATGAGTCGTTGTAATGATTCACTTGCTTCTTTTTCTACTTTGTGTTCTTTATGATCTTTCTGTTCCTGCTTCGTCATTTTGTCTTCTAGGTCTGATAATCTATTTTGAAGTTGTGCACTATCGTTGCTTATTGTGACCTGTGTGTTTTTAAATTCCTGTATATCTGTATTTTTTTATGTCTCTGTTGTATTCTTCTCTTATTTCTTGTATGATCTTCGTTATCCTTTGGTTGATTTCTTCCTTGATCTGCTCTATTTGCTTCTCATGGCTTGTTTTTAGCTTAGCTAGGTCTTGGCGTCTCTCTTATCTTTGATTATCATTTCCTGCATCATTTCTTGCTTTAATTCCTGATTTAATTCTTGCTTTAATTCCAGCTTTAGTTCAACGTATTTCTGGGCCCAGAAGTTTCATCGTTTGTTCCATTTTCATCTTTAGTTTCTGTACTTTCAGAATTCCTGGTATGCTCTTCTGGTGTATAAAGACTTTCTGAAGGAGATTTATTTCCATGTTTCCTCATGGTTCTGTTGTCTTTGGTTGTCTCTGGTTGCCTGTCCCTGGATTCCCCTATGTGGTTCTCCCCAGTACGGCTGACTGGTGCTAGGAGAACACAACCTCATCACTGCCCACCGAGGCGAGGGGAGGGGCATTGAAGATATGCACTCCAGTCCTGCTAGTCTACTCCCATTCGGCTCTACAGGGTGCCAGCCAGGACCCGGGACCACCGTAAGGTTTCAAGGTGCAAGGCTCCTATGCAGCTCCACCCACGACCCACTTGACCCTGCTTCCTTTGCGAGGTCCTTCAACACTGTGGTGGGCTGCAGGCCCAGAGTCCACTCCTACCGGCTTCCGCCTGTCTCCCTTACATTGTTTTATTTGGTCATTCATTCTGATGCTCCAAACTTTTTTTTTTCCCATGCTGGAAATCCAGGATTCACATGTTAGGCAAGTGCCATACCACCGAACTACATCCCCAGCCCTCCACAAAGTGTCCTTTAAAGTTTCCAGCTGGGCCCAGTGGCAGTGGTCTATAATCCCAGCACTTTAGTAAGCTGAGGCAGGAAGATCAACAAGTTTGAGCCGAGTCTGGGTAGATTAGCAACTTGGCAAGACCCTGTCTCAAAAACAAAACAAAACAAAAGACAATAAAAGGAAGCTGGGGATGCAGCTCAAAGTGAGGAGCCAAAAAAAAAAAAAAATCCTCCAGTCAGTTGCCCATATTTAACACTGGAAATTTTGCATTAAAATGTGCACTTCTTATTTCTCTTGGAAAATGGAAAGATCGGGTCACACTGGGCCATATGCCTGCACTGTAGTGAATGGCAGGGGCTGAGCAGCAGCTGCCAGCTCTGCAAGAATGCACCTTCCTTCTTGCCTCGCACTCCACCACTCCTTTCGCGTGTCTTTCTTTAGACCTAAGTGTGAATTTCCATTTACAATCCCACTTACAATGCTTGGGCTTTGTTTTCTCTCATAGTAGAGTTGAGCTAAAAGGAAACTATTTCTTATATCCATCATGATTCAAAGTAAAGAAATGAAACAAAAAAGCATCAAGTGAGCTCCTGATGTCTCACTCCAACCCATTTTACTGGCATCCTGCATGTTCTCAGCCTCTCTAGGCATTCAGGTTTGTCTCTGTGATCCAAACTCATGTCTCTCTAGGATTCAGCCCATGTTGGCATTTAAAATTTTCTCAGGCTGCCACCCACTGCTGGAAAAGCTGCACATGAGGGGAAAACAATGGACATTATTTAAGCTCACATTCTTATTGTTATCCAAATTCAACATTGCACATCATCAACTTTTGGTGGAAATTATTTCTGTTGTTTCTCTTAATTGCCTCCAAATGTAACTGGAGAGCAAGTTGTGGCAGCAGAATACAGTACCCACCTTTCCTGTCCCTAAACATGGGTTATTGGAGCAGTGTGACATGCTTTCTCCACTGCATTTGCTCATTCCCTGAGCTGACTGTGCTTACAGATACAGAAACCCTTGCTTCAGCACCAGGATCACCTGCAGGTTGTCCTCAGAAGGCAGCAGATAACACAGGAAAGGCCTGAGACAGGAGAATGTGAATGTCTGCGCTCAGCTGGACTTTTTCGTAGGTAGTCAGGAGCGGCACAAAGTTTTTGGAGTAAGAGAGGAGTATGATCACAGCTAGCATGTGTCAGGGGACAGCTCCACTACCACCTGTGAAGAGGATGTTGCACTGACCTGACAAATAAGTGATGTGACTACAATTGAGACAGTGGAACAGAAGAGAGGGGACAGGTTTGAAAAGCATCTTGAAGTTGAGCTTGGCAACTCATAAGACATGGAAGGGGCATGAACCAAGAGATGAAGAATCAAAAATGACCCAGAGATTGTTGACTTTAGGAGCTTAAAACACCAAAAGATATGATCCAAATATTGTTGAATCAAGATTGGCTTTTGTTTTGCTTTACAAAAGATTGTTCGTAGAATGAAAAGGCAACTTATGTACCAAGATAAAATATCTACAAGTCATATATCCAGTGGAAGATTTGTATCTAAAGCATATAAAGAACTCTCTAAATTCAAGATAGAAAAACTGAGCAAACACTGGAGGAGTAGCTCAGGGGTAAGAGCATTTGCCTACCACGCCTGAGGCCCAGAGTTTGACCCCCATCGCTGTTTTAAAAAATGAGTCCAGGTGTAGTGGCACACATCTGTAATCCCAATTCTCTGGGAGGGTAAGGCTGGAGGATCACAAGTTCAAGCCCAACCTGGGAAACTTAGTGATTTGGCAAGACCCTGTCTCAAATTTTTAAAATAAAATAAAAAGGGCTGAGGATATAGCTCAATGAGAAGTCCCTGCCTAGGTTCAACCCCAGGGCCGGGTAAAAAGGCAAAACACGCAAGGAGGATATACCAACAGGAAATATGAAAAGTTTTTCTACATCGTTAGCCATTTGGAGGAAGCAAGTTGAAATCACAAGTTACTGCAAGTGAGTATCACTGTACACCTATTGGAGTAGAAAAAAAAACATCAAATGCTAGCAAGGATGTCAAGAAAATAGATCCCTCATACATTGCTGATGAGAGTGTAAAATGACACAGTTACTCCGGAAAACACTTTGACAACTTCTTATAAAACTAAAGACGCAACTGCCATACAACCTAGCAATTACACTATTCAGTATTCATCCCAAAAAAGGAAGAATTCTGTTCACACAAAAGCCTGTATGTGAGTAGTGTTCCTGGCAGCTTTATTCATATTAGCCAAAACCTGGAAACAGCTCAGATTTCCCTCAATGGGCAAATGGTTAAACAGACTGTGCTATATCTATACCATGGAATACTACTGAGCAGTCAGAAGCAGCACCCTTCAGCTTGAGTGGGTTTTAGGAGCAGCATGCTGAGTGAAAAATGCCAATCACAACAGCTTACATGCTATTTAATTCCATTTATATAACATTCTCAAAATGACACGAGTTGAGAGATGGAAAACACATTAATAGCCGTCAAGGCTTGGAGAGTGTGAAGGAGGAAGGACGAGAGTGACTAAAGAAGAGCAGGACGAAAATCTCTGTGGTACCCTGGTCGTGGCAGAGCTTGCGCAAATCTACACTGGGGATGAAATGACATTGAGGTACACATTTATACACACCCATGAGTATGTGTAAGACTACTGATATTTGAATAATATCATTATTTATACCAATGCTAGTTTTGTGATTTTGATACTGAACAATAATAATGTTAAGATGTTAATATTTGGGGGAACCTGTTGAAGGCTACATGAGACCTCTCAGTACAATTTTTGACCATTTCCTGTGAATCTGTAAGTATTTGAAAATTAAAAACTAAGTACAAAATAGCAATGAACTATTGATGTTTGCAAAAATTTTCATGAGCATTAAAGGCATTATGTTAAGTGAAAGAAACCAGTCTTAAGAAGTAATATACCATTTGATTCCATTTATATGACATTAGCAAAAAAGACAACATGACAGTGATGAAGAACATGTCTGTGATTGTCATGTGGTGGGGAAAGAGAAGGAGAGTGTGTGGCTGCAAAAAAGATAACACAAGGAAAGTTGGGAGATTATAGAGAACTATTGTGTCATGAATCTATACATGTGTTTAAAAAATCACAGATTTGTATGTACCAAAAAGTCAATTTTATGGTAGGCTATCTAAAATTAAAACAGTGGGGCTAGGAGTGTAATTCAATGGTAGAGTACTGGCCTTGCATAAGCACGAGGACATGGGTTCAATTCCCATCACTACAAAAAATAGATATTTTACAAAATTAGGCAAAGGGTTTATTTCTGAATTGTTTCTTTTTTCTTTTCTTCCTTTCTTCCATTCACCAAGCCATTTAATGAGCACCTACTGTCTGTCAGGCATTATGCTACACTTTGGAGATCAACCAGAAGACAGCCTACATCCCTGGCCTCATGACGCAGTTTTTCCTGTTTCAGAGAAGTCGGCAATAGGGTGTGGAGCCCAGTGTTCCTATTTAGGTAAAGGGGGCAAAGAAAAAGTCTACCATATCATAGTAAATGGAGAAAAATTGAAATCGTTCCCTGTCAAATCAGGAACAAGAAAAGGCTGCCCACTCTCACCACTCTTATTCAACATAGTCCTTGAAA
>PVKB01008415.1:0-16956 GCA_004027205.1 Ctenodactylus gundi | reverse complement strand
GGCGAGGGCGGAGCCGCGGGGCGAGGGCGGAGCCGGGGTGGGGCGGAGCCGAGGGGCGAGGGCGGAGTTGGGGGCGGGGTGGAGCCGGGGGCGTGGTGGAGCCGAGGGGCGAGTAGTTGACATGGCAGACAGTGGTGCACTTTGGCTGAGCTTGATTGTGGCTTCTGAGTGTATCGTGGAGCTGTCTAAGTTACTGTCTCCTTGGAGGGACAGAATACCTGACATCCACAACTTAGGAAAGATTTAATAGCTCACAGTTACAGAAGGTTACAGTCCGTTCATGGGTGGGCAGCTAGGAAACGGTGGAATCACGTGGCAGGGCTGGAGCCAGATCCAGGGCCAGAGCTGGAGCTGGAGGCAGAGCCCCTCACAGCATGGCAGAAACAAAGCCAAGCCTGGCGGGGAGGGTGGAAGCGGCACCGGGCTCTCCAGGCTAAGCCCCACCTCCCAGCAGTACACAGTATCCATAGGTACGTGAGGCTTTTGGGGCATACTCGAGACCCAAACCACAACAAGAATTAACTAAAATTTAGCAAAATTTGCATACTATCCTTCTTCTAGGTGTGTTCAGTCATGTTAAGTGTATTCATGTAATGTGTGTGTCCTGAGGTCTTCCAAGTGCCCTCTGTAAACCCTGTTTCTCATAACAAAGGGGCATACCTTGGTCCAGGCTGTGGCCACCCACTGAAACCCACCAGGGCTCCTTCTGATGTCTCCACTCATTCCATATCAATCTCTTCCCAGTTACGGTTCACTCCCAGCTAATAATCAGCTTTTAGTGTATGAAAAGATCCCACCGTTAACCTCCCATGAAGAAGTACTCATCCCAGTAGCCTTTTAAGAGGCATCTTGAGAGTGAAAGGATTCCCACGAGCTGTTTTTGATGCTCTATTTTTGATGCTCTTGCCACATGCCTTGCATGCACACAAAACGTATTTTTCAGATGAGTGTATTTGTGTTCCCTTATGCTTCAGGGTCAGAGCCCTGCCTGTCCCCTGCTGTGTCTACACCCCCCCTCATCCCTTGGTTGGCATAGCTGCCAGGTGGAGATCTCTCCAGGCTCTGCCCTCCCAGTCAGCCAGCCCTGCCTGGATCCAGCAGGTGAGCTACCAGCATCCTTAGGCCCACCAGATCAGGGATCTGGCCACAGCTTCACTGACCATATCTCTGCCTCATTTTCCTACAGGGACTTTCTGCTGGCCTTGGACACCTGCTTTTCCCAGGAAAAGGATGTTGTCACTGTGACAGCATCACTGTCCTGGGGTTGCAGTTAGGCCAGACCAAAGTCCTCAGACACTGATGCCCACCTAGGTCAAATGGCCCATTTAGGTCATGGGAACCCGCACAGGTTGGCAGAGATACAGCATGGGGCCCTCCACCCCTCCAGTGGAGGAGCAGTCCATTCTATGCCGTAGGGAAACATGTAAACCCAGTAAGGAGGAGAAAACTAGGTTTCCTGTGATTCCAAAGGCGGTAACTCTGGGAATGATGGTCCCTGAGGGAGGCAATGTTTGTTCTGGTCCTGTCTTTACTCCCCTCCTGCTTATCCTGCTATGAGGGGCTGATGTCTCAGGATCCCAGCAGTGGAGGGCCTGGAAGATACCTATTCTCAAACTCCCCAGTTCTTCAGGGTGTTCTACATTTTTAAAAAATGAAATTAAAATTATGCAACATCGAATTAACTCTTTAAAAGTAAACAATTCTATCGCTTTTTGCCTACTTACAATGCCAACCATCACCTCTACCTAATCCGGTGTGTTTTCGTCACCGCTAGTGAACACTGCATGCTGTGCCCCAGCACTTCCTGGCAACCTCTGAGCCACTTCCTGTCTCAATGGCTTGGCCCCTTCTGGACAGCCCATACCCATATTCCTATTAGTGTTCTGCACATTCCATGTGGGCAAATCCAGTTACACGTGTCCATTGGGATCTGGCTTCTTTTCCTGGGCCTTGTGTTGGTTACGGTTCCTCTACGTGAACCACACATCAGAGCGTTCATCCACTTGTGGATGAAAATGCTCAGGCACTTGGCTTCACTGCTGCTGCTACTATTTTTCCCTCCTCCTCCTCCCCTTCCTCCTCCTCCTCTTGTTCTTCTTCTTCTTTCTCCCCCTCTTCCTCCTCCTCCTGAACTCACTATGTAGCCCAGGCTGGCCTGAAATTCACAGCAATTCTTATGCCTTAGCCTCTTGAATGCTCTGAGTGCTGGGATTATAGGCATGTTCCACTATGTCTAGCTTATGTGGTGCTGGGAAGCCTTGGTGCTTGCTTAGCAAGCACTCTAGCTAGCCACTGTGCGATTCCTCTGGCCCCTTGGCTTCCCTTCTGCCTGACCCTCTGATCCTAACAGTTAAGGCTATGAAATATGCTGAGAATCAGCTGTGACGGAGTCTTCATGTGCTGTTAGTTCATGTCATAAAAGCAAATTGGGTGACAACCACGTTCTTGAAGATCACAGAGTCTGTGAAGCCAACTTAAACAGCGCCAGTTTTGGACATGAACTTAAAGGCATTTTTCTGTCTCTTGTGGATTTTTACCGTTCGATGGGCACCAAGATTTATCTCGTACTTTTGTCCCCATTTTCCTGCAAAGATGACTCCATGGATGGGCCGCAGCATGCTGTGTTCCATTTCCGTGTTCCCTGACCTAAGATGTGAAGGAATTATAAATAAGAGCGATAAGAAGCTGATTCGGTACGGAATGAGACAAAATCCTTTCTAATTGCATCTGTTCATCTTATATACATCCTCATTAGGGGCTTCAGGATATTAGAAAGATGCCTCAAAGCTGGCAATCAAAGTGGCCTCATCCATACGGCTCCCTGTGTGCTTCCGTGCCCACAGTTGAGGGTGGGCACCGGGACACCACTCTGCCCGCTGGCCCCATCTCCCCATGTGCACACTGGGCCACACTGGGGAGCTGCTTCCTGAGGACACAGGCCTAGTCCCGTGCCGCTTCAGGACCTGTGTGTTCTAGATGTTTCTCTAGCACTGGATGTGTACGTGAGCCACTCAGAGCAACAAGAACTTCCGGTCCGTGCACAGGAAGCAGCTACTCAGAAAGTGAGAAGAGGTGTGTGACATATGGCAGAGATCTAGCTTGGCCTGTGGGTCCGAGCCTCCCTGAGCCCAGAGGGGACGATGGGCGTGGGGCGAGGCTGAGCAGCGTGCAGGCCTGTGAGCAGCTTGGGTGTTTGTGAAACACGTCAGGTTTATGGAACACTTCAGTATTTCCCGTCAGGCTCACTGCAGCCCTGGGCACACTGACCTGTTTCCTGATGGGGACGTCCATTCAGCCTGGTCACCAGGTGGCCAGTGGAGGGACTGGGCCTGGCATCCAGGCTTCCTTCCCCCAGGAGACTTTGAGCTGCAGATGGGCTTAGCCAGGGGCCGGTGGAGGAGAGGGATGGAAGCGTGAGAAGGGAAGGAGGAGGGAAAGAGGGCAGGGAGGCCTGGCGCACAGATGGGCAGGGTTTAAGACCTGAGCCTGCGTCCTCATGCTCTGGAGTAGGCATTTGATTCCAAGGGTGGGGAACAAGGAATTAGGAAAACTTTTAGAGAAAACCCATATGTAGCGGTTTATTGGTCTAACTGAGGAAAGAAATATGGAAATGTATTTTCTGAAGGAATGGGGTATTTAACGAGACGCTAGTAAGTGGGTTTACTCTGGTCTTATTCAGAGTTTCAGAGGCCTTTGTTTTCCTCTTGCTGCGGCCATGGTAAGCCACGTTAGCGTATTTTGTGTTTTACCATTATTTCAGTCTGTTGACTCATCCAAATGTGGCATTTACAAAAGGCGTTGGGGATGTTTTGCGAGGGAAAAACTCGCGTCCACGTGAGAAGGTAGCTGGGCTGGGGCTTGTTTTGAGAGGAGCCTGGAAAGCAGCAGAGTGGGTGGCTTTACCCTCTGTTCTGGCCGGTTCAGGAAGGTCCCGGACCAGGCATGGGGAGGCCGCAGTTTTCCAATCTGACTGCAGGTGGCGCCCTTGTCCCAGGCTTGTTTTCTCTTGTCAGGGCCAACAGAGCAGGTGTGAAAACGTTTAAAGACCAGAGCAATCCCCTCCAGGAAGCCTCGCTTGGCCTGCCAGTTTTGGCAGAGCACTCAGGGCAGACAGGTGAGATTTGTTTATCCTCTATCTTCCACGTGGTGTGGGGGCTGCTCTGGGGAGTGGGCTCCGTTCCCTAATGGCAGTGACCTTCCACCTGGCACTGGCACCCGCCACCACCGTGTCCTCCTTAGCAGCCAGGTGCAGCTGTAACCACGGTACCAGGGAGCTATCTGCTGGACACCGAGGGGCTGGTGTGGGCTGGGTCTTTCCGTTGAGGACGGAGGCTCAGTCCTCAGCTTGACCTTGGGAGGTATCATTTGTTACATTTGAGAGGTGAGAAAACAGACTTCCAGGATTTAAGGATCTTAGTTAAAGCCACAGAAGTGGAGCCTCGGCGCCGAGCTGGAGTTCAAGCACCAGGCTGATGTTAATGTGGGATTTTACAGCATTCTAGAATGCAAGTTTATTGCCTGTTTTCTGCCATTCTCAGGCACTGTGTGGGGTTCCGTGAGCTAAAAGGAGACGGAGCGCCAGCCAGCACTGCAAAACACCTTGGTCCCTTTAGCCACCAAGGGCTGTGAAAATGGCGCCTACCTTTCTGCCCAGTTCTCCACACCCAAGGACTTGGCTTGTCCAGGGCATTTGTGATGGGGAACGCTTGGGGGAGGAAGACGCAGGAAGCGGAGGGGTGGAGCTATGTATGGGCCAGGAATTACAACATCAACCTGCGTCCAGTGGTACGCTTACAGAGGAGAGCTGGAGCGCTCTCTAGAGGCCACCAGGATCAGCGAGGAACAATGTGCCCCCAGTTGGGAAGTCCCCCAGGACCGCTGGCGGGATAGAATGCTACCAGACTCAGAGATCTAGCACCCGCAAACCATTACATCCAAAAAATAAAGAGGGATAACTGTTTTGCTTTTTGTCATTTTGTGTTTTGGTTTTTGTTTCATTTGTCTATTTGGTTTCTTTTGTTGTCGTTTAGTTTCTTTTCCTGCAATTGATTAAGTTTTCTTAATTTATTTCTACTTTTTTCTTTCTGTCCCCTTCTCCCTCCTTCACTCTTTGTTAGCTTCTGAACCTTTCTCATGACTAACTCTCTTAAGCTCTTTTTCATAAATCCTTCTGCAGATCTGGAAACTATACTCTCTCCACCTTCATTCACAACTCCCTAACTCATCTGAATCTTGCTTTTAGTGCTTTTCTCTGTCTGTTATTTTGACTAGGGTAGGAGTCCTGCCAGGTTTTTCTCGATCATATAAATTATTCACTGCTTCCTGTTTCATTCCTAGCTAGCTGCTAATTTTAGTCTGCTCTTGCCCTACTCCAATTTTCCTTATTAATAGAACTGTTAAGTATCCATAACTTACAACCATATAGATGGACTAGTAGAGATGTATTATCTGTATACTATTTAGCTAGTAATAAATTAGTAACAAAGTTCTGTGCATATATTATCAATAACATAGTGGCACCATGAAAAATTCCTTTAATTGGGTACCCAACAGTGTGTATAGAAACCACCACTAGTAGTTTAGATTATAATTAGAAGGTTAAGCAGAGGTTAGGTGTATATATCAATGTTTGGTTAGCTAGTAGGCAGTAAGTATAAATACAAATACACACCATTGTTAAAAAGGTATAGTGGGTGGACTTAATAAGAGTGGAGGGACTGGGGGAATAGCTCAGTGGTTAAAGTGGTCGGCTAAGAAGCTCAAGGTCCTGAGTTCAATTCCCAGCACCACATACACTGGGTGTGGTGGCTCACATCTCTAAATCCCAGCAATTGGGGGGCTGAGGCAGGAGGATTGCCAAGGCCAGCCTGGGCTACATAATGAGTTCAGGACTAGCCTGGATGACACAGTAAGACCCTGTCTAAAAAAAAAAAAAAATGAATAGAACTAGATAAGTAATTTAGAGTGCTAGTATTCTACTATCTGTGCTTTACTACTGATATTAATAGGAAATTTCAGTTAGTCAATACCAGGTTTAGTTAGATATACAGTGAATGTATACTGCACCTATTTGTGTTGTGGATAGAGTAGTTATAATATTAAATTAGCCACTAGGCTCTGCCAATAGTTGTTAATATTAGATAGTACCACAAATGTAAACCTTTATTCAAAGTGTGGATGTTCACATAGACAGCAGTTTTCATATTCAAGATAGGCTAACAGTTATTATGTCCATATACTGTATGTGGTTCCATATTCTTCCTTCACCAAAGAGTGGAGATTACTGATCTTAACAGAAGTCTGGAAATTGAGAATACCTTAAAAATTAAGAGCTAAATAAATTGAAAATAGTCATAAATTCTAAAGCCTGAACAAACTCAAGGAAACACTTAATGCAAAATAGTCTGATAAAAGAATCTCTGGGATAGAGAAGGAGTCTGTGACCGCTGGGGAGAATTTTGATAGCATGTCATGGAAAAGCTCTTTTCTGGTTAATCTGAGGCAATCAGGAGCCACGCCTGGACTAGAGTTTAGGAACCACGCCTAGATTAGGCAATTAGGAACCACCCTGGATTGGAGTGTGAGGGATTTGTGGGCCTGCAAATGAGGGAAGAGCACCCACCCGGGCGTGGGAGGCCCAACCGGGAACTGGAACTGTATAAAAGGAAGGAAGGAGAAAGATTGTTACAGCTTTCTCCTCTGGGGAGAGACTGGCGGTGGGGGGCAATGACTTTGGGGGTACAGAGACATCTCAGAAGCTGATCCCCTGTTCTGCTGCTGCTAGTTTGCATTAAATATTGGTCGTGTTTACAGTGGAATCTGTCGGCTTTTGGACAGAAACCTTGAGAGTCCCTAAAGGTTCTGGAGTTGTCTAACCCTCTCTGTGTTATTTGCTTCATAGGTATTTGGTTAGCAAATTTAAGTGAGTCAGGGTTGGTTCTCTGTTGTCCTGCACCACTGGTGCAGTGATGCTGGGGCAGCTATTCTGGGACATTTTGGTAACGGACATGAAAGAGCACACTGTCCTCCTCCCACCTTGGGCCAAGAGATTTCCCCACTGGGCGTGAATTACAAACATCCTCACCATACAACCACGAGGAGGCATACCTCTGCACTGTTCATAGTGTCGGAGGCTTGGAAGCAGCCAGACGCTCCCCGGCAGAAATTAGTTCAGGTGAAATGCAGCAGAGCGTGGGCTGGCGTTCTGCCTCATCACTGCATTCAGAAGTCAGCCGTAGGAGAAAATTGTGCTGTAGGTGGCATTGTGAAAGACACCGCAGGAGCAGGTGGAGCGGGCCTCATTTCGGATGGAGACAACACAGTGTACTGCAAGGTGTCTGCAGGTTCATGGGGGTGTGCCCTGTGCGGTCGAGGATGGGCCTCTGTGTGTCTGGAAGGGTTGACCATCCACTATGATGCTGCAGAGAGGATTCCTGGGTGTTGGGGCTACTAACGGCTTCCGTCTTCTTGCTTGTTTTTGAATTCTCTATAATAAAACTATAGGTCTTGAAGATCGCAATACAGAGATAACCCAGAGCGGGTTTATTTTCTAGAGTCCTTTTATTTAGGTGTCTGGGATGCTGGGAAGAACATTTGTGGAGATCTTTCTTGGATGCTTCAAGTGATGGGAAGGAGGTGGCCTTGGGGTGAGCGTCCTGCTAGCCTCCTTGCTGGCTGCCGATTGGAGCCTTCACACTGGGCTCGGAGAGGGGGAAGCTCTTGGCGCACTGGTGCAGCTATGCCTGGCGTGGAACTTTCTTTATGCAGTTAGAGTCCAGCACCAACTCTCTTCCTGGGGTGCTTTTGGTGTTACCCTGCCTCTTGCAGACTGGGATCTAGCTCTTACTACCTGGTGCCCACCTGGATCTGCCTCCGCTCTCTGCATGTTTCCCAACATGCTCACATCTCCCTTCCTGTCTTTTCTTACTCATTTCTGTCTGTCTGTCTGTCTGTCTGTCTCTCGGTAGCACTGGGGATGGAACCCAGGGCCTTCACACTGAGCTACCTCTCCAGCCTATGTTTATTAATTTATTTAATTTTGCGGCAGGGTCTCACCAAATTGCTAAATTGCCCAGGCTGGGCCCAATCTGGCAGTCCATCTGCCTCAGCCTCCCACAGTGCTGAGCCTACATGCCTGAGCCGTCAGGCCTGGCTGATCTGACTTCTGGTTGTGCAGCTCAGCACACTCACGTTGTTGTAAAACCACCACCACCGACCATCTCCAGAGCTTTTCCATCTTCCCAGCTGAAACTCTGTTCCCCCTAAACACAGACTCCCCGTCTCCCGGGCCCTGAGCGCTCACCACTCTTCTGTGTGTCTGTCTGGATCAGGTGACTGCAGACCTCCTGTGAGCGAACCATGCATTGTTGGCCCTTTTGGGTCTGGTGTGTTTCACTTAACATCTCCAGGTTTCATCCGGGTTGTAGTGTGTCACAAATTTCCTTCCTTTTAAAGGCTGAGTCGTATTCCATGGTGTGGGCAGACCCCTCGCTGAGTCCTGACTGCATGCTGGGCGGTGCCCTAAAGCGCCCCCGCCACTCCAGCCTGGGAGCGGGGTGTGTGTATGGACTGCTTTGAGGATGCTGAGGCACAGATTGAGGCTGACTGCTTAGAATACAGCCCTTGGGCCAGTCTTGGGGTCTTTTCAACCTTAAAAAGTGGCTTGAGCTTGACCTGGGGTTGCAGGCCTATAATCCCAACACTCTGGGAGGCTGAGGCAGGGGGATCACAAATTTGAACCCAGCCTGGACCACTTAGGAAATTAGAGACAACCTGTCTCAAAAAAAGGGAGGTGTTGGAGTTAAGTTTAGTGTGAAGGGGCTGGAGGAATGGCTCAGTGGTTAAAGTGCTTACACAACAAGTGCTAAGCCATGCGCTAAGTATTCGAGTTCGATTCCCTAGCACCACAGAAGCCGGGTGTGGTGGTGTATGCCTGTAATCCCAGCATTTGGGAGGCTGAGACAGGAGGATTGCCTGAGTCCAGGGCCAGCCTGGGCTCCATAGTGAGTTCAGGACCAGCCTGGGCCACGGAGTGAGACCCTGTCTCAGAAAAAAAAAAAAAAAAAGAATCTTGTTTCCCAGTGTGAAGTCCCTGGGCTCAATTGGGGAATAACAGACACCCACATACTGCCCCCCCCAACACCCTACCCCCTACAAAAGTAGCTTTGTGACAGCAAGAGTGATATACGGTAGAAGGGACAGGCATCCTTCTGAAAGGCTCCCAGTTGCTGCTGGCCTAAGATCCAGGAGTCTCTTGTCACCAGCAGGGACATTAGCATGTAGCGAGCCGGCTGTGAGCTTGTGTGTGCACAGTGACTGGGCATGCGGGCAAAGGGCTTCTGGCTACAGTTAGGATCACTCCATGCTACGAGGAAAGTTATGAGTCTCCGAGAGCCCGTCTCTCAGATGGAGGAAGGGGCAGGGGCAGGCTTGATTTAGGAGGCCTTTCCTGTATCAAGGGCTGATGGCGACCGTCATCCGTCACCTCTGTGGGAACTTTGCACAGCAAGTGTGTATCTTCAGGCAGAGAAACGACCCTGCCTGACAGTGTGTGACATGGGAGACATTTGTTCAGGGCTTAGAAAGTGTCCTGCCTTCAGCTTTCCACAAATCTCGGCCATGCTGCAAATTCACCATCACGAGGTGTGTGCTTTTAATAATGGCATGGTACCAGTAGCTCTGACTTGGCTGCAAGCCTAGTCAGCCCTGAACTTACGGCAGAAGCACTGTGGGCCGAGGGGTCTGGCCCAGACCGCCCAGTGCTGAGCCCACGGGGCACTGCCACCTGCCCCAGCCCGCAGCGTGATGGCCCTCAGCAGGGGGACACTTGGGTGAAACACTGCCCCAGGCCCACAGGCACAGCAGGTGCAACGCAGAGCAAGTTCCGGCCACAGAGGAGGAAGATGCTTCTTTTTAGTGCTGTGAGTTACTACAGATGCTGAAATGTGACAGCAGGTCCCGAACCAGGTGTCACCCGGAATCCGTACTCTGTCGCACCAGGGTGTTGATGGTGTGAAGGCTGGCCGGTTTCCCCCTCCTCCTCCTCCCCTTTCCTTCTCCTCCCTCCCCCTCATCTCCTCCTTTTCCTCCTCCTCTTCCTCTCCTCCTTTTTTGTGGTGTCTTGCTAAGTTGCTGATTGCCCAAGCTGGGCAGAACTTGCTTGCTACCCTCCTGCCTCAGCCTCCTGGAGTGCTGGAGTGGCAGGCCTGTGCTACCAGGCCGGGCGTGGATATGCCTCTTAGTCAGAAGTGTAGAGGTACAAGTTACATAACTGTCTTGCTAACCTACAGACACCTCTTAGCGTGAGCTGTGTGACCTTGACTTTGGGGTGCTCAGGGAATGTGTGTGTCAAGCACACACGTACACGAGAGTTTGTGTGTATACTGCTGTGGGTAAGGATGATAAATTGAACAGGCACTGAACTGTGTTGACCTATGAGGCAACGATTTCATATAGTTCCATCTGATATATTGGGGGCATGTAAGTACGTTTTTTACGTTACATTTTAGGAATATTTATTTTATTTAAATATAAAATGTTATATATTTATTGTCAGAATTTGAAAGCCAGAGAAAAGTTTAAAGAAGCGAATAAAGTTTCCCCTGGCTCCAGTACATTGTGAGGAGCCTCTTGTGTTTTTCTTTCTTTTTTTCTTTCTTTTGTGGTAGTGAGGATCAAGCCTAGGGCCTTCACCATGAGCTACATTCCCTGCATATTTTTAATTTTTGTATTGAGACAGGATCTTGGTGAGCTGCTAAATTGCCATTGCCTAGGCTGTGCTTGAACTGGGATTACAGGCCTGTGCCACCAGGCCTGAATCCCTCCTAAGTACCAATCAATGCATGTGGTGTATGCCCTCATGGGCTCACGCGTAAAGCAGTGGTATTTAAGTTCCCATTGGTCTGTGGTTCATGCCACCATAAAAATGTGGCCCTGGCTGTTCCTTGGACCCACGCGCCCCCTCCTCTCCGTGCCTTCCTGATACCCAGCAGCTGACCTCTACCTGTGGCATCACCTGAGCTCTCTCTATCACCTAGTTTTCAGTTGGTTCTGCCGATAAGCAGTGCCGGCTCGCTGAGGCCTGGAGAGGGCATGGTTGGGAACTTCTTCCCCACGCTCTTGTCTCCGTGCCAGCTCCCTGGAACTTGTAAACCTCACTGGCCAGCAGCCGTGTTCTTCCTCGGGTCACTTTATTCCCAGGGCGGGCAATGGCTGGCCTCTGAGTGCCTTCACCGTCTACACCAGCCCCACTGGGAGCTCTTAACCTCCCTCTCCTCTGGGTCCTGATTGGAGCAGTGTTTCAGGTTTGTGCTCGCTGGACGCCATGAGCACCCTGGCACACAGTCCTGGGAGTTTCCCCATTGCTTGTGTGTGTTCATGTGTAGTTAACACCGAAAAGGGACTGGCACAGCCAGGTTCAAGGGTAGCTCACATTGGTAGCACCTGGCCTGCAGGTGGTCTGCCTTGGCTGAGGCTGAAGCCACAGCATCAGGCACACGTGCCTGGAAGTGTTCATAAGGACATCTGGCCCCTGAACGGCTCTCAGCTGGCTGACACCCGTAGTAGTTAGCACAGAAGGGCTGTTTGTGCCGGACTCTGAGTCTTCTCACCACAGGAGGACGACCCCTGGCCGTTCTCTGCAAACCTCAAGTGGTCGTCTGTGGTCGTCTGGTCAGGCGCCTGCTCCGTGGGTGCCAGTGTCCTCTTTTCTCCACGGGGAACGATGCTCAGGTAGCTCAGGTGACTGGCTCAAAGTCACACGTTTTAGCGGGGGGTCAAAGGTGTGATTTGCAGCCAGGTGATTTACATTTTATGTCTTTTTAAAAACAGGAGTGTGCCAAATGTGTAATTGTCTCCATCTTGCTCTGATGCCACCTGTCCCCTGGGTCTCACATCCTGTGTGACTGCAAAATCACCACAATCTCGTGGTGCCTCAATGAAGTGTCAGGAGAGGACTGTTTGCCCTTCCTGTCTCCTTGGAAACAGCACCTCGGCCATCTGTACACATGGATCCAGGGGGTGGGGAGTCCAGTGTCCATCAGAGCCTGCCCACAAACTGGGTTACTTTTCCTTTTAGAAATTGTGCACCAAGCACAGATTAGGTGGTGAAGGAGTCATTTAATCTTGGCCAACAGGAGGAGAAGCGAAACGCAAACTCACAAATCAACTTCTCAGTCTGGTGGAGGTGGGAAGTTATAGGTACAGGGTACAGAACTGAAGGGGAGTGGGCACCTAGCGAAGGGTAGCATGTTCATGTCTCTGTGCTTAGCAAAGAGAGTCTGACACGGGCTAAGTATCACACACATTCTCTCACGTGAGAAACCTAAGTACAACTGAGCAAAAGAGCAAACGAAAAGAGTGATAGAAGAAAATAGGAAGGCAGGTATGTGGAGAGGGACAGGGCTGTCAGGGCCATGAGTGAGTGGAAGGGGAAGGAAAGAGAGTGACGAGGAAGTGACATGTATACGTACCAACTCTACAAATTGACTGTGATCACTATATATCACAAATATACACTAACAAGATGAACAGTTCTGATGAAAAACAATAAAAAGCATGCTCCTGGCTTTCCTAGGAATGGATGTAAAGTTTTGAGGAATTTGGTATCAGTGCTTCTTTTTTTAATTCTTCCTAATCATCTTCATGGTGAGTGTCATCTGTCATGGCACGGGGCTACCTGTCATCTTGCGTGCAGATGGGATTATGAAGCTAGGGGTTGCCGGGTAGGTACTCTGCCAGCTGTCTTAGATCCATCCATTTTTGGCTAGCCCACAAGAAGGGACACCTCTGCCCAGCAGGCATCCTGTTCTCAAAGAGAAACAAGGTTAGGGTGCCCTAACAGCATGGCTTCCCAGCCCCCCTCTGACACATTCTTCTCACTATACTGGTTGTCTTTCTGGTGGATAGGCGGAGGCTATCTCTCTCTCTTCTTGAGTCTGGAAGGGACTGTGTCTCCAGGAAAAGTGTCCCACTTGGGAAGCTCACCCGAGAGTCCAGCCAGTGTGCAGCACGGCTGGGAGAGATCTATGCAGGGTGTTGTGGTCAGCAGCGTCGCTGAGGGTCCCGGGACAGCCGCCTCCCCTCTCTGAGTGGCTAATCCTGAGAGACAGGAGGAGGACCAGATTGGGAGAGACCGTAAAGCTTGTTGTTGGAAGCCCCGACATTTTGGGGGTGATTTATTATGCAGCAATAGAGACATAGAACTGCTGTGTGCTTCCAGCTTCAGGGGATGAAATGAGATTTACGGTGCGATGCTCTCCAGCGTGGTTAGCCAGAGTCACAGACGTGACACGGGAGGTTGTGCATCGTCTGTGCCCTTCATCCTCCCGCCAGTTTATGGGCCAGGCATTGCGTGAGCCAGACCCACCCGAGCTAGGAATGGAAGGTTTGTCAAAGTAGGGCTTGCTCATCAAACCTAATGGTCTCTGACGTTTTTATGTGAGTTTCAGAATTAAGTTTTTCTAATTGTCGTCTTTCCGTTTGTGATTTTTCTGTGGAAGTTAGCTGAATGTTCTCATGATGTACTATTGAAATGAGTCTCTCAGTGTGTGGATTTCAAAGTGTAATTTAAGGAAGAGCACGTAGAGGAAAGTTTGATTAAACAGACTTTAATAGTCTTGTCTTCCTACACAGCGAGCTTAGATCACAGAGGAGGGTTTCTGAGCCTCTGCAGAACTCTCCACCCGCAGCATCACGAGCAGTTTACTCCATGTGTTAGTCTTGCATTTATTCATTATGCAAATAAAGCGTGTGAAATATTTTACCAAATACTTTAAATACGCAGCCAAGCACATCTTTTTTATTGTTATATTGGGAAACTTAAGTATGGCTACTCTTTATTGGGTTAGTTAACATATTGAAAATACAATTTGGTGTAAACTTATTCTTTTGTTGTCAAAGCTTGAAACAGCAGCTGCTGTTTTGTGGGATTTGAAATTCTATTCTTTAAGGTAAATAGCTGTTTTTTTTTATCAATACCTTGTTATTTATTTAGATGCAGACAGGAAGGCAGGCATTCATTTAAAGGTTGCTTGTGAGTTTCTATTTGTTTGCTGCTGAATTAATATTGCCCCACTAAGAAGGTAATTTCATTCTTTCTGTTTTGACATACAACTCTAAAGCAAATTACTTTTGGATTTCTCTGCTCTTGAAGGTCAGAATAATACTTCCAAGGTCTCGGTTAATGGCAGTTCCATGCTGGGGATGACTTTCTGGCAGTCAGTCTGAGTGTGGAGGGTTAGGGGTGAGAGTCCAGGTGGGACCAGTCCCAGGGGGGTGGGAATTGAGCCTGAGGAAGGAGAAGCATATATAGGTGTGGGGAGGAGTGTGTGAGAAGTTGTAAGAATATGGAGCAAGGGTGAACTAAGAGGTGCACAGGAGTGCCTCTGCCCCCCCCCCCCCCCTCCCCCTGCTTCCCGGTGCCTGTTCCTCAGAAGTGCACATCCAGCCGCTCCCCGGGAGGTCGGTATTGGGTTCGACCCTGCCCAGAGACTTTGTAAAAGTGTAAATTCTCAGAATTCTAGGTACTAGTGTCAAGAATCTTTTGGTCCTTAACATTCCCTCAGGGTGGGAGAGATGACACCGTGTTATGGCTTGGATGTGGAGTGTCCCCCTAAGGCCTCATGTGTTTGGATGTTGTAAAATGCCCACATGCTGTTGCGAGGTGGGGTGTGGTCCGAGGGGTGGGACACTGGGGCTCCCCTGGAAGGAGCGGATCGCTGGGACAGGACCCGGAAGAGTGTGTTCCCCCCCCCCCCCTTCACTTTGTTTCCTGACGAGAGGCTGTGAGCAGCTGTCTCCTGTCCTTTCTTATGCCGTATGCTTTCACCGTATCAGCTACTCATGAATAGACTGTGGCCTAAGTTTGTGTACTGAGGCAAATCCTTCCTCCCTGAAGTTGTGGGTGTTAGGTATTCTCTCCCAGCAATAAGAAGGTGACTGAAACAGAAAGGGATCTGGGGATAGTGGTGTTGGGGACTCTTAAGAGGCGGAAAGTAGGAAGGAGAGACGTGCCGACACAGAACAGACCTTCCGGCCCAGGGAAAGGCTTCAGGGCCACGCGGTTCATCGCTTCCTGAGGGAGTGGGCCTTCTGTAGGAGAATATCCTGGGATGCTCTGTTTTGACCCCCAGATTCTCTTCATCTGCCTTAAAATCCCCACAGCAGGTACTTTCAGGGTCAACTTTAGGAAGGTGATCCTGGGGATGGGCACTCCGCACCCGTGTCCCCCTGGGTAATTCCCTTCCCTGGAAGGGCACTGGCTGGCTGAGTCTTAAGGGAAGAAGGCAAGTTTAATCGCCAAGTTGCAGGTGTGGGACTTGGAAGAATCATTTCAGAATGGGAGGGAAGATTTCCCCTCCTCACCCCTCTGCAGCTTGGGGGAGGCACATCTGTGGCTGGCCCCGAGCATGGGGCAGGGCAGGGTGTGTTAGCCACAGTCCCCTCAATACCCAGGAGGAGAGGTTTATTTGGCTCATAGTCCCCATGGGTTCAGTCCAATATTAGCTGGCTCCAAAGTGGACGGAGCATGGTAGAAGGGCTTGATGGAGGACAGCTGCTCACCTCATGGCCACCAGGAAGCAGAGAGAAGGGAGGAGCTGGGGTCAAGGATGTACCCCTCCAAGTCGCATCCCTCCAACCAGGCCCCACCTCCTAACAGCTCATAAAATGATCAATGAGGAATTCGCTGATGAGTATGGTGCCTCACAATCCAACCAGCTTCCAAACACATGAGGCTTTTGGGGAACATTTTATTTTATTTTATTTTTTAAAAATCCTCCCCCATTTTTATTCATACATATATGTGATACATAATGTTTACATTGAACTTGTAAACTTGTATTTTGTGAACATATATGTCACATCGGCATTAAATCCCTTCTCCCCATTTTTGGCCATTCCAAACCCTCCCTATCCTCCGTAACTCCCACTGTCACACCCATTTGGTTCTCCAGAATGCCTGTATTCTGGGTTTTCCAAATCAGAGAAACCATGCAATATTTAACATATTTAATCTTCTGCGTCTGACTCAGTTCACCACTCAAATCACCACTTTTTAGCTCAGCTTTGTTGAGATTCTTTAACATATTCTCACCACCAGTCCACATAAGAAAAGAACTTTATAAGGCTAGAAAGTATGATAAAGGAAAAGAGAGAAGTGAAATTTCAAATTCTTTAGCTGAGTGCTGAAAGGTAAATGTTTGTACATTGAAAAGAAATTCAGGTTATCATGACATCAATCAGTTTTTTTTAGAATAAATTTACTTCAAAGACTGAATAGGTGAATTGCTACAGTAAGTAAACTTACGTTTATATCACAAGAGTAAATTACACATAAGCAATAGATACAATGTCATGCTCAGTTATGTGAGAAATTTCTTTAACTCTCATAAATTATTTACTCATATTTCCCTAATTGCTAACATTTTTCCATATTTGGTTTATCGTTTTATCTACCTATCCATCCATAAATTCATTCATACATATTGTAAATAGATTTTATGCCAATTTTGGGGGATATTTTAGATCTAAACTATAACACAGTGTGGCCCCACGGGTCCTGAACCTTGGCAATTGTGACTGTGGTCAACAGGGGTGCCACAGCTCTGTCCAGGGACTGCCCCATCTGCATAAAAGCACTCCTACTAGTCCTTCCCAGCCCCCATCCTGAGGCCCCCAGATCTGAGGTAATGCGAATGAACCAGATCTATATGCCCCTCCACTCCAGCCCCCTCCTCCCTCCCTGTCCCCTGTGGAGGGGCAGAGCCTTGTCTCCTCATGGCTCCCGCCCACTCCTAGCGGGGGTCGATCCCGCTGGCCGTGATTCCCTCTGCGCGGTAGCTGCTGCGTGATCTGGTAGCCACAGCGATCCGTAAGCTCCTTGTGTCTTGGCTTTCGGATTTGTGCAAAGAAGACAGGAACCCCTGCTGTGCAGGATTGCGGGGGATCTTGCGGCTT
>PVKB01008414.1:0-16942 GCA_004027205.1 Ctenodactylus gundi | reverse complement strand
AGGAAGGAAGGAAGGAAGGAAGGAAGAAAGGAAGGAAAGGGAGTAGAAGTACAAAGTAGATTGGGATAGACATGGAGTTCGGTGAAAAGGCCTTAGGTTCAATCCCTATTGTTGGAAAAAAAGACTTTAAGTCAATTCAAACATTCGTGTGTGTGTGTGTGTGTGTGTGAGAGAGAGAGAGAGAGAGAGAGAGAGAGAGAGAGAGGGAGGGAGAGAGAGAGGGAGAGAGAGAGAGAGAGAGAGAAAGAGAGAGAGTCCCACTCTTGAATCCAGGCTGGTTCTAAACTCACTGTGTAGCTCAGGCTGGCCTAGAACTCACACAATTCTGCTTCAGCCTCCCAAGTGCTGAGATCACAGGCATGTGCCACCATTCCCAACTTTCAAACATTCTAAAGACCAAATGTTACTCATTTATTTATTTTTTCATACTGGAAATTGAACCCGAGGCTTTTGCACTGAGCTATATCTCTAGCCCCTCTTTATTATTATAATTATATTATTAGTAGTATTATTTTGAGTCAGGATCTGACTAAGTCACTAACTTGCCCAGGTTACACATAAATCTGAGATCCTTTTGCCTAAGGCTTCTGCAGTTGAAGGTCAAACTTAAGACAGAAATAACGTGCAAGCCAGATAATAAGGGATTTAAGTACATAAAAATAAAAATAATAAACAGCACAAGACACAGAGTTTGGAATCGCAGGTATTAATGCCATCATAGTGTCCCGAGAAGGCAAGAAAATGTATTGATATCCTGCAGGACAGAAGAAAGCAGGTGAGTCCACGGGCACTGTTTCTGGTCATCTGTGGTGGCCTTGTGACAGTGGGAGCTTACCGTGGAGCCCTTATGTCTGTCCAGCCGTGGGTCTCAGCCTGGGGACATGAGGAAGGCACAGGAAATCTCCGTACGTACGGTAAGGCTCCTGTAGTCAGAGAGCATGAGTCGTGGCCCGTGTCGCACTCCTAGGAAGGCGCTCGGGTGCACACACAGATGTACCCGAGACCCCTACTCGCCCAAGCCCACAGTCTCAGCCTGGTGACGACGTCATACCTACAAGAGGCTGCTCTCAACACCGGATTGTCTGTCTTTCTAGAGATTCTTCCTGTTGTACTTTGGTCAGAATGCCCCACTCACATTGAGCTGCCTTGGAGATATTGAAGTGTTCAGATTTAGAATGATTCCTTGCACCAGTGTTTGACAGGGGACGCCTCAGGGCCATGGGAGAGCCTGCACCCTGGGCCGGCCTGTGGTGGATATGGATCCAGTTCCTTGGTGGCCTGGCTTTGCTCTTGCTCATTTGGTAAGAGGTTCATTAAGAGGCACTAGGGTGTCCTTGGCCCTTGCTCCTTCCACAAAGTCAGGATCAGGTAGAGTTTCTGTGTTTTCTCCTAATTAAACAGTTTCAAGTGTAATAAAACATTGCTATATTAATATATTTTTCATTTAGTTGGGAGTCTAGGGGCTGATTTTTTTTGTCTTATTTCATTTACTTCTTAGTACTGGAGATTAAATGCAAGACTTTCGCATGGAACTAAATATCCTGCACCCCTCTTTTAGAGACGGAGTTTCACTAAGTTGTTAAGTTACCCGTGTTGGGCCCTAACCTGCAATCCCCCTGCCTCAGCCTCTCAGACCACTGGGATTATAGACCTGTACCATCAGGCCTGACCTTGAGATGATTTCTTGATAGAGGCAAGAATGTTATGTGTCGGGCACTAGAAAATTCTCCAAAGCTAGGTTATGCCCGTTTGTGCTTGGAGGACAGGAACATCCGCTATCGAACACACTAAGGCAGGAAGAGAGGAAAATTTGGAGCAGGTTGGCCCCAAGTGTTCTCCCTCGCTCCCCTGGCTTAGCACGTGAAGGACCGACGCTCTGAGAGGGACTGTAAGCAGATGCCTGCAGACAAAAGCTGTCTTCACGGACCATGAAGGTGGAACCGCAGCCCGCAGGCGACGAGGCCTGGGCGGGGCCTGTCAGCTCCTGCGTGGCAGTACCGCGGTGCTCAATGAATGTCACTGACCACAGTGTGATCACGATGGACAGCGGATGCTTAATTTTAAAAAATTTATTACTGAAGGGATTCAGACACTTCCCCTGTGGCATGGTTCCAGCCACGTCCTTTTTTTTTTTTTTAATGGCCCTGAAGACTGAAGGTGGGGAGCCCAGAGCCTTCACGCCCAGCCACGTTCCCAGACTGTTGCTCTGTTTTGATATTGAGACAGGGTCTGTCTGAGTTGCTAGGCTGATCCTCTTCTCTCTGCCTCCCACAGTGCTGGACGACAGGCCTGCAGCCACCTGACCCAACTGGTTCTACTCAGGAAAAGTTCCGGAAGCCCTTTCTTTTTCTTTTTTTTCTTTTTCTTTTCTTTTTCTTTTTGTCTTTCTTTCTTTCTTTCTTTCTTTCTTTCTTTCTTTCTTTCTTTTTTCTTTTCTTTTTTTTTTTGAGACAGGGGCTTGCTCTGTAGCCCAGACTGGTCCTGAACTCACTATGGAGCCCAAGCTGCCCTTGGACTCATGGCAATCCTCCTGTCTCAGCTTCCCAAGTGCTAGGATTACAGGCATGTACTACCACGCTCACCTTATATGGTGCTGCGGCATCGAATTTGGGTACTTAGCGCTTGACTTAGGGCCTGCTAGGCAGTAACCTCTGAGCCATTCCTCAAGCCCCTGGAAGTCCTTTTTTTTCTGGTGTCTTTACAAGGTCTGATAAAACACATGGTGAATGATGCTGTCATCCCATAGAAGGGCAAGGTCCTAAAAATATAACCGTGTGTCCTCATCCACCTTAGTCACCAGATCTGGCGCCATACGATGTCTGGCTCTTCCCCAAAGTCACAATGAAAGGTACGAGTTCTGAACTGATTCAGGACATCAGGACTGATAGTTCAGCTGAAAACACTCATGGAAGAGGACTTCAGAACTGCTTTAGAACGTGATGTGAACAAGGTGGTGTGTTCGAAGCAAAGCGTATTTTGAGAGAAATAGGCAATGTGTTGTATTTTACTGTAATAATTTTTAATTGAAGCATTCCCTGCATTTTTTAATTGTACCTGGTATCTGGGGTCTCTATTCATTATCTATTGATATAACAAAATAACCACAACCTTGACAGCTAGCCACCAGCAATTTCTGATCTGACATTCTCTCAGGCCGTCTAGACAGAGCTGGGCTCCCTCTGGAGGTCCTTGAGGTCTGTTGGTGGAATTCCAGTGGGACAGAGGTCCCAGTGCTGGATGTAAATAGAGGCACATCCCAGCCCCTAAGACAGGCGGGCTGTGGCATGCAGCCTCCTTCTTCCACGTTCAGAGCCAGCTGCAGGGTACCAAGTCCTGGCCCACCACATCACCCTGGGACCCTCCAGTCCCCAAGTCGTATGACCCTCATCACGTGCTCCCTTCCTGACTTCCACCCACTCTCTCTCCATGTCACTGGATAGCGGGGGGCCTCCATGCCAGCCGCCCAACCCTGAGGCTCATTCCGGCATCCCAGACCTGGTCTGTACTGTATTTTTCCTTTCATTCATTTCATCAGAGTCCCTCCGGCAACCCATCTTCCTTGCCAAAACGTCCCTTCAGCCTTCCACCCGTACACGGCCCACCTCCGTGCATTTGCCCATGCCATTTCCTCTGCCTAGAGTCCCCTTACCCCTTCGCGTCTGATTCTCTAAACCTGAGAGATTTCCAGGCTCAGCTCAAACGTCACCCCCACCTCCAGCGCCCGTTCCCCTCTCCCACCACCAACACTAGACACAGTTTTGTTTTTCCGTTTTCTATGGGCCTCTCTTCCTTTTCCCCACTCTAAGCACAATCTGCTTACCTGTTACTGCACAGCCAGGCACACTGGAGCTTGGCAACTTAGGACTATGATTTGAAGTATCGTGTCCCATGATTCTCTGGGTCAAGACTTGGGTCACAGCGTGGTAGGACGGCTTGTCCTTGGCCACAGCTCAGCTGACCTGGGTGTCCCTCTAGCTCACTTTCCCCATGCGGCCTGCTTGCCCTTCCTAGCAACATGGTGCCCTCAAGGGCTCTTTTGCATGGCAGCCCAGAGATCACGAAGGCCAACCCAGAAGCTGCCAGCCCTCCCAAGGCAAGCCCGGGCCTGATGCAGCGTTGTCTCAGCCTGTGAGCTGCCCAGTGGAGTCGCATGCCAGACTCTAGGCAAAGAGCAGGTTCTAAATGAAGACACCGTAGAGTCTGTGGGCATCTGTGTACCTGTCATCTATACTTGGGATTGAACCCAGACCCTTCTGTCTAAGCTGCATCTCCAGTTCTTTTTTGTTTTTATTTATTCATTTTTGGAGACAAGGTCTTACTTAGTTCCCCGATTGTGAAAACTGGTATTAAGCTTACAATCTCTTACCTCAGCCTCCCAAGAAGCCAGGATCAGAAGTACCTGCCACCACACCTGGCTCTTGTGGGCATATTTTAAATACCAGAAGTCATTTCCTACATACTTAGGTACTGTATTAAGGTTCTCTAGAGGGACAGAATCAATAGAAAATACATGTCTAATTATGCAAGGGAATTTAATAGGTAGCTTATAAGATCAGAGGCAGGAGGGTCCTCAAGGGCTGTCTGCTCTCTGGAAAAGCCAGAGAATTCAGCAGTGGCCCAGCCATGAAGATGGCAGCCTGGACACCAGAGGCATCTAGGATGAGGCACCAGCCAGATGTCAAAGACCTAGGAGCTCCCTGGAGAGTCACCAGTACGTGTCTGCTTTGGAAAGCTGAAGAAATTAGACACCTGGAGGCCTCTGTCCAGGAGTGGTGGCAGCAAAGGAAGCATCTGCTCCGGAAGATGAGATCTCTACAAAATGGAGCCTAGCCCATGGGGCTGGAGGAATAGCACAGTGGTTAGAGGGCTTGGGGGAGGCTGAGGCAAGAGGGTTGCTGTGAGTTGGAGGCCAGCCTGGGCTATATAGTAAATTCAGGACTACTCTGGACTACAGAAAGAGAGACCCTGTCCAAAAATAAATAAATAAATAAAAGAATCAGTGGAGCACATTCCCTTCTTCCCTTTACATTCCACCCAGGCTGCAAGCCTATTGGTTGGTGTCCCACATCTGGGGTGGGACTTCCTCCTTCAGTTTCTTAGTCTCCGTGTCCATCTTCCACAGACACACCCAGAACTGTGCTTTACTAATCTCTGAGGCATTTCTTTATCCATTCACGGTGACACAGCATGACTAATGGTGACAGATACACACCTGATTTTCCTCTGAGGCTGCAAGTTCCAGGGGCTGAGTCATTCATGATGCCTGCCTGACACAATGCCTTGCTAGTTAACAGGTGTGCGATAATTTTAGTTTTACTAACAAATGTGTTTAACGGACTCAGACTGCTACTGGAGATCCAGCGCGGGGCCTTTGCACTAAACTGTATCTCCAGCCCATTTTTTAGCTTTGACTTTTAAGACGGAGTCACACGGAGTTGCCAAGTTGCCCAGACTGGGCCTGACCTTGCAGTCCTCCTACCTCAGCTCCTGAGTTCTGGGATTCCAGACGTGGCTTAACTGGCAGCTAGACCTCATTTTACATTCTACAGAGTGAGGAAAAAAAAAAAACCTTGGGTGGCTAGAATCCTGTTTTTAAATTTCATGCCACTGGAGTGATTTTGAAGGTGCACATATGTAAAAGAAACGAGCATGCTCCTCCAAGGGCAGATCACAAGCGTGTCCCTCTGGTGTTGGTGGCGTGAGCTGGGTAATGGATCGGAGGTGTCCCGAGCCCGTCTTCCTACTCATACTCCAGCGAAGCCTCTGCGTCCTGCCGCCGCTTGCTTAGGAGGGGTCTGCTTGCCCAGAAGCCTGTGCTGCATGGATTGTCAATGCTGCTTCTTAGTTCCCTCTGCCAATCAAAATCTAAATCTGTAATCACCGCATTAAAGGCTGCCCACTGAATGGGTTTCAGTCACCACTGTGCTCTGAGGTAGCCCAGTATCTGGTTCTAGGAATGAAAACGGCTTGTGATGGGGCTGGAGGAATGGCTCAGTGGTTAAAGCACTTGCCTAGCAAGCGCTGTGTCAAGCGCTAAGTACCTGAGTTCAATTCCTCAGCACTATATAAGCAGGGCATGGTGGCACACGTCTATAATCTCAGCATTCCGGGAAGCTGAAGCAGGAGCATTGCCAACCTGGACTCCATAGTGAGTTCAGGACAAGCCAGAGCAGTACAGTGAGACCCTGTCTCAAAAAAAAAAAATTACGCCCCTTGTGAAATATGTAACTTAAATATGTAACATGCTTTTAGCAGCGCCCCTTTTGATTCTAACTATAATTAGATCATGGTAGAACACCGTGTGTCTCCTCCCCTCCCCGGTACTGGGGATTGCATGAAGGGCCTTTCCTCAGAGCTACATCCCTAGCCACTTTTATTGTTGATTTGAGACAGGGTTTCTTTAAGTTGCTAAGCTGCCCAGGCTGGGTTCAAACTTGCAGTCTCCTGCCTCAGCCTCCCAGAGTGCAGAAATGACAGGCCTGTGCCACTCGGCCTGGCTAGGACTCAGTTAATGTTAGCGCATCCTGCCATCTTTATTATTTGATGGTTTCTTAGTCAGTACACTCTCTTCAAAAAAGAATAAGAGGAAGAAGATGTACAAAAAAAAAAAAAAAACCAAGAGATTTAGGGCATGGTGGTGCATACCTGTAATCCCAGCTGCTTGGAAGGCTGAGGCAGGATCGTGAGTTTGAGGCCAGCCTTGAAAGGGCTAGGGTTGTAGCTCAGCAACAGAGCACTTACCAAGCATGCGCATGCCCCTCGGTCCTATCTGACGTACCCAAGAAAAAAGGAAGGGGAACTGGCCTGGAGGTGCAGGCCTGCAATCCCAGCAGGCCTCTGTAATCCCAGCTCTCTGGGAGGCTGACGGGAGAGGATCACAAGTTTGAGCCCAGCTTGGTCAACTTAGTGACTTCATGGTACTTTGTCTCAAAATGGGATAGGGAGGTAGTTTAGTGTGAAGGCCCTGGGTTGGATCTCTAGTACCAAAAATTTTAAAAAAAGAAAAAAAGAAAAGAGAAAAAGGAGAAGGCATAAAATAATGAAGCATACTAGGTTCAGAAGAGACAGCGTGGGTAAGGGCCATGGTGGAGTACACTGGGGCACTGGTAGGTAGGGGTCAGAGACATCTCCTCAAAGGATGCCCGTAAAGAATTCAGACTGAGAAGCGGAACATAGCTGACAAGGGTGAGGCCATCCAGGACGAGTGAACTCTGACCACGGCCTTGGTAGTGACCACCCAGGAAGCCACACCACGAGCCCTGCAGTCGGGTCTCAGCCAGCCATGCCAACATCTCTAGTTTTCCAACTCAGGACCAAGCAGAGAGAGTCAGCGAGAGTGCCCCAGCCACTCTCATTGAATGTCCCATTTCCATCCCCCACCTTAGTGTCCTATGCTCACACCTCTAGGCGGAGCACAGCTAAGCCTCTCTTTGTTGTCCCTGTGAAACAGTCCCCCTCTGCAAGTCCCTGCTGGAAGCCCACAGTACCAGCTGTCTATGCACATGCGTTTCCTACCTCTGTCATGACAAATGGCTACAAACCAGGTGGCTTGAAATGGCAGAATTTTATTCCCTCATAGTCTAGAGGGTTAAAGTCAAAAATCCAGGTGTCCTCGGGGTTGTGCTGTCCTGAAGGCTCTAAGGAGCAACCCACTCATTGCCTTTATCTTAGCTTCTAGTGTGTGAACGGTCTGTGGAATCTCTTGGTTCATTGAGGTGTCAGTTCACCATTGACGGGCATCAGCACACACCACCCTCTGCCTGCTGCGTCTCCCTGCCTCTCCCTGTGAGGACATCAGTCAATTGGATGAGGCCCTCCCCCACTCCAGGCAGTGTAACTGACGACATCCTCATGGTCACTTTTTTCAAAGACAGCTACAATCAGGGGTTCTGGATACTTGATTTGGAGGGAGCAGGGCCCAACCTTGTACAACTCACTATAGACAGATCTAAGTTTAAATAGCTGTTTATTGTGGCTTGTGGGGTCAGCAGTGCAGGGCTGATGTTAGGGAGAACATAGGACGTGTGTCGGGTAAGCTGTCCACAGTCACAGTCCCCGTAGCTTGGTGGCTGCAGACACTAGGTTTACATTTTATTCATATTCTAGTGTACTGGACAGGGGCGGAAAATCTCATCAATGACTGTGGAGGGACCCACACTTCTCTATCTTAGCTTCTTCCTCCTCCTCCTCCTCCTTCTCCTTAAGGCCCAAACAACAGGCGAATAGTTCACGGACTAGCACCTCTGAAACTGTGAGCTGAAAGAAGCCTTCTCTCTTTATAAGCCAATTTTATCTCAGGCATGTTGTCATGGTGACAGAAAGCTGACTAACATGGGAGGCATAGCCAGGTGAGGAGAACACGTGTGTTGGTGTCCACCTGAAGCCAAGTTGTGGAGCCAAGAAAAAAGCCTGCCTGGTGTGGCCATTCCCTCTGTCCTGGTGCCAGATTTTCCAGGAAGCCACACCTGCGTGCCCAGGGAGGGCCTCCCCTAAAGGCCATCCTCTAAAATCTGCTGTCCCCCCGATCCTGCTCTCTTTGTTCCCTCTTATCAACATCATACTGAGCTGTTCAAGACTATAAACGCATTATGTGTTACTCCATTTACCAAGCCATCCAGGTTCCCCCCAAAGGAGTGAATCTCTAATGGTAAAACCACAGCTCTTGGCAGCATAGTGGTGTGGACCCCTTCTATTACAGTGAGTGAAGACTTCTGTCCACCCAGAAGGGCACCATGGGAAGAGGCTTGGTGATCAGGTGTATAGAATTTAGACACCTTAAATTGATTCTCAGCTCACCAACTCGTCAACTGTGTCAACCAGCATGTTTTTTTTTTTCCCACATCTCTGACCCTTGATTGCTTCACTTACTCAACAAGACAATAACAGAGCCTACTTCCTTAGGTACCCGTGAGAATTTAATGAGGCAGGACACAAATGGTGTGCCCCGTGAGGGTTCGCCACTGGTAGCCGGTAAAAGGAGTTTGCTTTGATTATTTGCCCAGGGACAATGGCACTTAAGTTTTAAAATCCCCAATTCTACCTACCTGCACGTCTGAATATATTGTTCAATACAAACATCCTCTTGTTCAGCTGGGCGCTCCATTACGGTGGAAACTTCCGCCTCCGTCCTCACGGTCCGCTTCCCTCCTCACCAGCCTGTTGCTTTATAAGTGACGTCAGTAGAAACCCAATTAAACCTCCAGGTGTCGGGCAACTGGAAGGTGATCACTGAGTCATTTTAATGACTTACACAGTTGGCCATCTGTATATGTGAATTACATGTCTGCAGCATCACTCAACCACACATTTGAAAAAAAAAACCCATCTCTGCAGAACAAGTACATTTTTCTCATCAAACAAGACAGTAAAACAACTATTTGCACACCATTGACATTGTATTTGGTATGATAAGTGATCCAAAAATGGCTTGGATTATTGGGAAAGATGTGTGGATACTATACCTCGAGTGTCTAACCTATAGCCTGCCATGTTTTTTGTCCTCATATTTTTCTTTTTTTGAGTGAAGAGGAGTTATCTTGGGGCCTAGGAGGGTAGCTATAATTAAATACTAACTGGAACATAGTTAACACACAGAGGATAAAACAGGGACGTCTGCGAGGGAACCACACAGATCTTAGCTCTCCAGGTATGGTTACTGCCACTTCTGCCCGTGGAATCCCAGCAGAACCTTTTAGGACTTGGTTATCTGAAATAGGTTTGTAGAGGACTCCGTATCCACCTGCCTCACCCACAGCTTCCTCAGGCAGCGCCGAGCTAGATGCTTCTTTACAAAACTCCCTCTAGCCCTAGAGTTTGGTAAGGTGAGGTCAATGGTCGCTCACCCTACCTGAGGCTTGGTGGGTATTCAAGTGCTTGGTCCCCTGCCATCTAGGCCCTCAGTCTGCTTCAGGGGACAGAATCCCTGCATAGGTGACGCTGCTGCTGCTGCTGCTTCCTCCTCCTCCTCCTCCTCCCCTTTTTTGAAACAGGGTCTTATTCTATAGTCCAGGCTGGTCCTGAACTCACTGTATGGCTCAGGCTGGCCTCAAACTCATGGCAATCCTCCTAGCTCAGCTCCCTGAGTTCCGGGATTCCTGGCGTGCACCACCACACCCAGCTAATTTTTTAGGTGGTGCTGGGGAATTGAACCCAGGGCCTTGCGCATGCAAGGCAAGCACTTTAACCACCCCACCAGCCCTCCACAGGTCCTGCTGTCATCTACTGTGCCTTGTGTTGTGGGTAACATGCTCTGTCTAGTATCTACCCCCAAACAATCGCAAGCCCCAGATGTAGGCCCCTGCCTCATTCCAGTTGACAAATTCTACCCCTCCGTCCTGGAAGAGGTGGCCCGAGCAATCAGAAGTTACCTCTTGGTTCCCTTTTGCTCAAAGCAGTGGCTTTAGGACTGAAAGGGGTGAGCAGAAGCTTCGCTCAGGGCCTGAGCTGTAGCTTAGTGGTAGGGCCCTTGCCTAGCATGTAGGAGGAAGCCCTGGTTTCAGTCTCTAGCACTTTGGGAAAACAGAATCTCAGCTCAGCTTCTTACTGTAGGCGGTGTAACCTCAGACAAATTATTTAACTTCTCTGGACCACGATTTCCTCACCTGTCAAGGGAGGCTACGACGCCCCAACTCACGCTTTGTTGGGATGACCCCATGAAACAACACCAGTAAAGCCACGACCAGCAGCTGCTGCCGCCGTGACTCCTCAGGGGTAGGGGCAGACCAAAGTACCCAGCTGGGAAATGAGGCGGCCAGGCCCTCCCTGCTCAGATCTGGATCCAGAGTATCTGGGCGGAGCAAGGAATCCGCCAGGAGGAACATGAGCCACATGTTGAGAAATACTGCCCCAGGAGGACAGGTGTGGGGCCATCTGGCCTGGCAGTGCGACCTGGCCCGAGGCCGTGGTGAGCAGTAGCGAGTATCATGGAGTGGGTAGGTGACCTGGGGGTGGGGTTTTCCCTGTGCAAGGGCAAGTCTGAGGTTGTGCAGGTGGAGCTGGGATGGGGTGGGCTGGGCCTCACACCCTCCGGGCTCTGCAATCCCCATAGTAAATAGGCTCATTGTAGGCAACACCCTGTGCAGATTACTTTATGTATTGAAAAATACGATCGAAATATCAAGTAAAGGTTTGAATTGGGAGAAATATCTGAAAGTTCGATCCCAGCCTGGGCAACTTAGTGAGACCCTGTTTCAAAATCAAAATTAAAAATGGTTGAGGCTTATGACTCGGTGTGAAAGCTCTGAGTTCAGTCTCCAGTACAGAGAGAGAGAGAGAGAGAGAGTGTGTGTGTGTGTGTGTTAATTACAGTATTTGACACATTATGGGGGAGAAAAGACACATTACTCTGAGTCCCCCTGGAATGACTCCCCCTTGCTGTGACTACGCTTCCCCTCTGTTCTTGACTCTGAAGCGGCTTTGGAAGTCTTTGTGAGTGTCTTCACAAAGGATGCTCACAAAAATAATTGCAACAGAGTTGCAGCAGGAAGGCAGGCTTGTGAAAGCATGCCCTGTGTCCACATCCACCTTATTCACCAAATCTGGCAGCCGTGCTACTTTGGGCTCTTCCCCCAAGTCAGAAATGGCCATGAAAGGCAGCGTTTTGGATCAGTCCAGGACTGCTTCAGAAAGTGCCGAGAACATCCGGATAAGAGGGCTAAGACATTCTGGTGGGGGAGCTTACCATACTGTGCCTTTTACTGTGGAAATTTTAAATTTTTGGTACGTTCACTGTGTGTCCCATCGGACCTTATCCTTCTCGTCCCTAGATGTCTGGTGCTCCTACTCACCTTTATCCTGTGAAGTCAGCAAAGGAGTCTCCTCCCCCTCTTCCCCTCTCTTCCTCCCTCCTCTAGCCAGAGCTCCACAGAAGGTGAACTAGCAGTCAGGCCTGCTTTGAGGCTATAGGGAGTAGTAAGGACTGTGGCAAGTCAAAGAACGCTGGTTATACTTACAGTCCTGGTGGCTTCTCTTCTCCTTGGCACACAGGAATGCAGACCTGCATTCTAGATGGTCCTGTTTTCCAAAGAAGCCAAAATATCCGGATTTTTGTGCAATAGAGTCCCAGTAATGAATGTTGGCAAGTAGCTCAAGTTTTTGAAACCCCACACAGGCCAAACAAAACACATCTGCTGGCTGGATCCAGCCTGTGGGTGGGCCTCCAGTTGGCAAACCATGGTCTAGACTGAGTGATTCCAGCTTTGCATCTGCCTGGCTCTCCCTACCCGACCCATCACGTGGGTTGGTGGGGGGCAGCAGGGTCTAACCTCAAACCATGCTTCTTAAGCCTAGTTACACATTCAAATCACTTGAGGGAAAAGCTATATATTGATACCTAAGTTTGTATCCAGGGATTCTGGCTGGTCCCAGTGGAGGTCCCCTGGGCTTCTGCAGTTCGAATTGAGCCCCACTGAATTTGGAGAAAAAGACAGCCTTGGGAAAAGGGTGCCCAGATCTGAGAAACAACATATCCTAGAACCCTAGAACCCCCTGGTGAGGTGTTGGCTTTTCTCTTGATTGTCCCTTGTCTATGGAACTCTCTCTCTCTCTCATAGGAATGGAACTCAGGGCCTTTCCACCAGCTACATTGCTAGCCTTTAATTTTTTTAATATATTGATATAAGTATCTCCCTAAATTGCCTCGGTGGAACTCAAACTTGCAGCCCTCCTGCCTCGGCCTCCCAGAGTGCTGGGACTACAGGCAGGGAGTCTGAAAACAGTTATAAAGAGTTTGACATTGCAAATTTTGTCACCTAGTTTCTATCAGTAGCCTCTAGGTTGTCGCTCAATTTTTATAGCCTAGTACAGCTTCATAAAGTAAAGGTCACGGTGGTGGGAAACAGGGTAAAGACGGTACCCTTCAGGCTCCCCTGTACTAATATCCACATGCAGAGGCCATGGCCCTTGGCAGGAGTGAGGCCCCGGAGCTCTAGGTGACAGCCAGAAGCCCAGAGGGAAGGTTTAGCCACACAGAGGAGCTGGGTCAGTCTGTCTCAGCTGCTGAGTCAAGGCCCACCATCTTCTTGCAGCACTCTAGGAGGCTGAGGCAGGAGGATCGTAAGTTCGAGACCAACCGGGCAACCTAATGACTTAGCCAGACTCTGTCTCAAAGTTAAAAGTGCTGTGAATATAGCTCAGTGTGAAGTCCCTGGGCTCAAGCCCTGGCACCACAAAAACAAAAAACGAGGCCAGAGACTCCAGAGAAAAGCACCCTTGTTCACTGGGACGGGAGGCTGATGTGTGGGGGTTAGATTTTTACTTTTTAATCTTAGATTCTTGAGTCAGTGTTGGGCCCAGGGTGGGCTCTAAATGTCTGTGGAAGGACTTGGGGTGTAGTCAGTGGTTGTCTTTATTACTTTCCTGCCCTTTGAGGCAATTCTTACCCTTTCCCCTCCCCGTCTGGGGGCACCTGGGGGGTCCGTATAGGAACTGGGTCCATGGGACTTGTTTCACTCCAGCTGCTGGGTTTTGCAGCAAGTTCACGAGTTGCCAGGGTGGTTGCATACAAAGGCCCCCCTCATACACCAGTGGGCCCCAACCGCGGCAAGACACACACCCACGAGGTTTTATAGGGCGTGCAGCATTTTGGAAACCAGGAACCAGGCCCCTAGCCCCCTGCACCCACTCTGTTCTCTTTGAAGTCCGCAGGAACCCTGTTTAGGGTGTCTAGAGAGACAAGGGGCCCCCGTCTAAGTGAATTGTTAGGAAAACACATCCAAGTGCTAACTGGAGATTAAGTTACCGGGAGAAAACACCCTCCTTCCAGAACTGTAGCCAGGAGGGGATCCCGGGGTCAGGGCAAAGAAGGAGAAAAATGTATTTTCAAAATGCAGTTACTGCCTCGGGTTGCCTCCAAGGAAAGAAGGACCCATTGTCCCTGACATGTTTAAAATATGAATTGCCAATTAACGATACGATTGGCAAATTGCTGTACAATTAAAAACATAGAAATGTTGTTAGAGGCAATTAGAATAATGGTCATATGTTAATTACGGGCTGATGGATTTTGCATGCTGCCAGCAATTACCTTTGGAGTCTGAGCTTTTCTGAACAGAATCCAAATCCATAAAGACATTGATAGAATAAAAACTGTCTTTTCTTGGCGTGCCTACCATGTTTTTAGTGTCTTTTAAGGTATGTAATTATTTTTAATTAGGTTTCCAGGAGAAATGTTCTTAATACAGGCTTCACCAGGTCATCGTTAGAGAAAGTTGTAAACAGTTGGAAAGGAAAGGGTAACAGGAAGAATCCAGGCTTGAGCGGAGTGTGGTGGCTCTTGCCCTGTGAACCCGGCACTCTTTGGAGGCTGAAACAGGAGGGTGGCAAGTGAGATCCTGTCTCAAAATCAAAAATTAGAAAGGGTCTGGGAATGTAGCTCACTGCAAAGGTCCTGGGTTCAATTCCCAGTACTGAAAAAAAAAACAAAAAACAAAAAACATTACTAGCGGAGACATTAGCCAAAATGCTTAGCCTTTCAGAATCTCAAAGTAAAATGAAGAAAATATCTATATCCAGGGTTTTAGCATTATTTGAGATGATGTTGATATATTTTAAAAGTACTGTTGTCTGATAAATAGCAGATGGCCTATAAATACAGATGTTTTTCTAGAAAGAGAAGTTATGATTTTTTTTTTTATAAGGTCGTCTCACAAGCCGGGCATAGTGGCTCATGCCTGTAACCTCAGCACTTGGGAGGCTGAGGCAGCAGGATTGCCATGAGCTTGGGGCCAGCCTGGACTATATAGAGAGTTCAGGATCAGCCTGGACTACAGAGCAAGCAAGACCTTGGCAAAAAAAAAAAAAAAAAAAAAGGAAAGAAAGAAACAATACTGCCAGGCAGGGCTCTTCTCTCAACAGTTGTGTTACAGTAAAACCTTTACAGTTACTACTATTTTTGCAGCCACTAGGAGTGCCGCCCTGCTTAGCTCCTAAAGACAGCCATTGGCATTTTCTCTAGCATGGTGCAATCAACAACCTTCACAACTACGAATGGACGCTCTGCTGGCAACCGGGATCCTACGTTTAAATCCTTTTTGTCCCTGGTTCTCAGGTAAACAGCTCTTCTTTTCGTCTTTACACATTCTCCTAGATGTTCATTTTTTTCTCCTGGGGTTCTGGCCGGCAACTTAGCTTCGTACCCCATCTTTAATTTTTATTAGAATATGATTGTGATACATAATAATTACACTTAGCTTGGAGAGTTGGTACATGTACATATTGCAGCTTGTTCTTGTAAATAAAGTTTTATCGGAATACAGTTTACACACTGGCCCTGGTGGCTTCTGAAATCCAGAACAGAATGGACGGCTGGGATGTAGCTCAGTGCTTAAAGCACTTGCCTGCCATGTGTCAGTCCCTGGGTTCCCTTCCTCAGAACCACATTAAAAAGTAAATCAGCCAAGACTGGTCACGCACACCTGCAAATCCCTAACACTCAGGAAGCATAGGCAGGAAGATTGCTTTGAGTTCAAGGCCAGCTTGGGTTACATTGTGAGTTCAGAACTAACCTGGACTGCAGAACAAGACGCACTCTCTCTCTCTTTCTCAAAAAAAAAAAAAAGGGTAGAATAGTCGCAACAGAGATCCTGTGGCCTACATGGCTGAAAGCCTTTCCGATCTGCCCCTTTCCAGTCTGGGTTTGCCCCTGGCAGTGATGGCTATCTAGGCAAATCCCTACCTTGCTTACCCCGGGGGAAGCTGATGGCTGGCGCTTTTCTCCTTCTTTGCTGGGCCAGGAGGTGCAGTAGCTGTTTTCTTCCTCCACACCATCCTGTTTGCTCCTGTCCCAGGCTCCCGCAGCTGAGACTCTCCCGATTTCATCCACACCTTCCTCCTGCCCCCTGGTCTGTGTCACTTCTTCTTCAACTGCCCTGCCCCACTGGCACCCTCTCGGTCACCTTCCCATTCTCATCCACGCTCCTGGCCTCTCTGCTCTTGCACCAGGTCATCAGCGCCTTCTCCTCTATCCGACTGGAGCCAGAGGAGGGCGGAAGGCACGTGGCAGCACAGGTGGGAGCGGTAATCTATGTCTCGCTGAACTGGAAGCATAGAGCTCCGAGCTACGTGAACTTGAACTTGTTCGTGTCCAAGAGATGCAACATTCACGGCTCACATTCCCTTCCCAGCACTCACACGTCCGAGCTCCCATAATCTCAACACCAGTGTTATGGGTAAGATTGTATTTTCCCCGTTTGTCCTCTATGGAAAATAAACATTTCAAGGCTTATCTGAGTGGTTCAGAAAGACTGTAAGAGGGCCTTAGAGTCCTTTCTTCAGTCCTCCCTTCCTCCTAATCACACCATTCTATCTTGCTGCCATGGGACTCCCAGGGAGAGCTTACCTCTTATAAATAAGCGGATTCTCTGCATTTCTCTCATACCTTGTTCCCAAAGACGAGGAAAGGGCCTATTTGTGACCTGCTAAAGAACCAGCACGTTGATTACCCAACAGGTTTGACCCAACAGCATCCTCTGGTTGGCATGTTGCATTGACTCAAGGGCTCTGCCACACACGTCAGGGTCAACTGATAACACTAATGTTGTTGATACTTCTAATGACAGGTTTATTTGGTGAGCCTTTATTCTCCCCCTTAAAATCCACTCATGTCTGTTGCATGTCCACTCAAGCACACTTTGTTATCTCAGCTATCTGTGGTCATGACAAATCACCCCCACATTTAGCAGCTTGAAACAAGGCCTCTTTTTCCTGGGTCAGTCAGTTGAGGAAAGCTCGGGGAATGGTTTATCAGTGCTCCTTTGGGGCTGGCTGGGCGCTCAGTGCAATTGCATTTCACTGGTGAGTGAATGGGCTAAAAGGACCCTGGTCTGGGGCCATGGCGCTGGCTTTGCCTGGGCTGCACAGTTTACTTCCGTGTGCCTCTCTTGGGTATCCCCTCCAAGTCTTTGTTGGTAGGAGGGCCACCTGAAAGGAAAAACAAAAACAAAAC
>PVKB01008413.1:0-16978 GCA_004027205.1 Ctenodactylus gundi | reverse complement strand
TCTGGGATTGTAACGCCTCCTGCTTTGGTCTTGTTGCTTAGGATTGCTTTGGCTATTCGTGGTCTCTTTTGGTTCCATATGAATTTAAGAATTGTTGTTTCAAGTTCTTTGAAGAAACTTGTAGGTATTTTGATAGGAATTGCATTGAATCTATATATCAGTTTCAGTAGTATAGCCATTTTGACTATATTTATTTTGCATATCCAAGAGCAGGGGATGCCTTTCTGTTTTCTTTATATAGGTCCTTCACATCCTTGGTTAGGAATACTCCTAGGTATTTAATTTTTTGCTGAGATATTGAGAATGGAATTGTTTTTCTGAGTTCTTGCTCAATAAGTTCATTGTTAGTGTATAGAAATGCTATTGATTTTTTAGTTATAATTTTGTATCCTGAGACTTGGCTAAATTTTTTATTATTTCTAGGAGGTTCATAATGGAGTTTTTGGGTCTTTCATATAGACAATCATATCATCTGCAAATAAGGAAAGTTTGACCTCCTCCTTTCCAATGCAGAATCTCTTTATTTCATTTTCTTGTTTAATTGCTATGGCAAGTGTTTCAAGGACTATGTTGAATAAGAGTGGTGAGAGTGGGCAGCCTTGTCTTGTTCCTGATTTGAGAGGGAATGATTTCATTTTTTTTCTCTATTTATTATAATATTTGCTGTAGGCTTGGCATATATGGCTTCAATGAGTTTTAGGTAGGGCCCTTCTATACCTATTTTTCTCGGAGTTTTTATCATGTAGGGGTGCTGGATTTTGTCAAAGGCTTTTTCTGCATCAATTGAGATGATTATGTGGTTTTTGTTTTTGCTGTTGTTGATATGGTGTATTATATTGATTGATTTACGTATGTTGAACCCGCCTTGCATCTCAGGGATGAAGCCCACTTGATCGTGGTGTATGATCTTTCTGATTACTTGTTGGATTCTGTTTGCCAGAATCTTACTGAGGATTTTTGCATCTATATTCATTAAGGATATTGGTCTGTAGTATTCCTTCCTGGTTAAGTCTTCGTCTGGTTTTGGGACAAGTGTGATGCTGGCCTAAAGGAATGAGTTTGGTAGCATTCCTTCACTTTCCACCTTAAGGAATAGTTTGAGGAGGATTGGTGTTAGTTCTTCCCTAAAGTACTGAAAAAAATTCTGCTGTGAGTCCATCTGGGCCTGGACTTTTATTTGTAAGTAGAGCTTTTATCACTGCTTCAATTTCTGTGTGTGTGTGGGGTTATTCAAGATTTTTATATTTTCTTCATTTAACTTTGGTATTTTATATGCGTCTAGGAAGTCGTCCATTTCTTCCCAGTTTTCAAATCTGTTGGAATATAGATGTTCAAAGTAATTTCTTATAATATTCTGAATTTCTGCCGGATCTGTTGTAATTTCACCCTTTTCATTTCTAAGTGCGGCAATCTGTGCCTTTTCTTTCCTTTTCTTGATGAGATTAGCAAGAGGTTTGTCAATTTTGTTAATTCTTTCAAAGAACCAGCTTTTTGACTCATTAATCTTTTTTATTGTCCTTTTAATTTCAATCTCATTTATTTCAGATCTGATCTTTATAATTTCTTCTCTTCTACTGCCTTTTGGCTTAAGTTGTTCTTGTTTCTCTAGTGCCATAGGTGCATCATTAACGAATTTATTTGTGATTGTGCTGTTCTTTTGATGTGTGCATTTATGGCTATGAATTTTCCTCTCAGGACTGCTTTCATTGTATCCCACAGATTTTGATATGATGTACTTCCATCATCATTTAACTCTATGAAGTGTTTGATTTCTTCTCTGATTTCTTCCGTAACCCATTGTTTGGTCTTTAGTAAGTTGTTAAGTCTCCATGTGTTTGTTTAGTTTCTTCTCTTTCTATTGCTGTTGAGTTTCCATTACGGTCTGAGTATGCAGGGTATTATTTCTATCCTTTTGTATTTGTTTAAGGATGACTTATGTCCTAGGACGTGATCTATTTTAGAAAATGTTCCGTGTGCTGCTGAAAAGAACATATAGTCAATAGATGTTGGATGGAAAACTCTGTAAAGGTTTATTATGTCCAAGTTTTCTATAGTGTGTTTCAACACTTGTGTATCTTTGTGGGTTTTTTGTCTGGTTGATCTATCTATTTGTGACAGTGGGGTATTAAAGTCCCCTACTATAATTGTGTTGGGGCCTATGTGTCCTTTCAGATCTAGTAGTTTTTGGTTTACATAATTGGGTGCTCTAGAGTTGGGGGCATATATATTGATAATTGTGATTTCTTCCTGTTCTAATGTTCCTTTCACCAGTATGCAGTGTCCATCTTTGTCTCTCTTTACCTGTTTTCTTTTGAAGTCTGATGAGTCTGAGATTAATATAGCTACCCCCTGCTTGTGTTTTGGGACCTGTTGCAAGAAATACTGAATTCCAGCCTTTTATTTTCAGTCTATGACTTTCCTTGTGGGTGAAGTGTGTCTCTTGTAGGCCGCAAACTGTGGGTTTCTGTTTTTTGATCCAGTCAGCCAGTCTGTGTCTTTTGATAGGTGAGTTAAGGCTGTTCACGTTCAGAGTAATTATTGAGGTATGTCTGGTGTGTCCTGCCATAGTAGCAGTTTTTCCATGTTGTTCACTAGATTTACTTTTTTCTCAGCTCATTCTCCTCCAGCTTCTGTCTTTTTTTCTCTGGGGACTCTTGTGTTGTTGGTTTCTCTTTCACAATCCAAGTCTCCTTTGAAAATTCTCTGCAGTGATGGTGTAGTGGCCACAAGTTTCTTTAAGCTTTCTATATCATGTAGAATTTTAATTTCTCCCTCTAGTTTAAAAGATAGTTTTGCTGGGTATAGTAGTCTTGGTTGGAATTTGTGTTCTTTTAGTGTTTGAGTGATATTGCTCCATGATCTCCTGGCTTTTATGTCTGGGTTGAGAAATCCGCAGTTATCCTGATGGGCTTACCATTATAGGTCACCTTCTGCTTTTCTCTTACTTTGTGTTGGGCTTTTAGTACTTTAATTATGATGTGTTGTGATGAAATTCTTTTCTGATCCACATTGTTTGGCGTTCTATATGCCTGCAGAAGATCAATGTTCATTTCTTAAGTATGGGAAATTTTCTTCCATAATTTTCTTAAATATGACCTTTAATCCTTTTGTTATCATCTTAAGTCTTCTCTTGGACTTCCATAATTCTCAGATTGTTTCTCTTTGAATCATCTATCAGACGTTGTAATGATATGCCTTCTTTTATTGGTCTGCTTTCTTTATGGTCTTTCCATTCCTGCTCTGCCATTTTGTCTTCTACATCTGATAATCTATTTTGAAATTGTTCGATATCATTGCTTATTGTGACCAGTGTGTGTTTTGCATCCTGTAATTCTGCATTTATTTTTTTCATGTCTCTATTGTGTTCTTCTCCCACTTCTTGCATTGCCTTCACTCTCCTCCAGTTCATTTCTTCTTTGATCTACTCTACTTGCTTCTCATAGCTTGCTTTTAGCTTAGCTAGGTCTTGGCGTAGCTCTTGTTCTGAGGTTCTAATGTGCTGTATCATTTCCTGCTTTATTTTCTGCTTTAATTCCTGCTTTTACTCGTTGTATTTCTGGGCCCAGAATTTACTTGCACTTGTGCCATTTTCATCTTTAGCTTCTGTATTTTCGGGATTCCTGGTATGCTCTTCTGGAGTGTCAATATTTTTTGAAGGAGTTTTATTTCCATGTTTCCTCATGGTTCTGCTGTCTCTGGTGGTTTCTGGGAATATATCACTTGTGTCCTCTATGTGGTTCTCCCCCAGGAGGGCTCTGTCAGGTGCTGGGAGAGCCCAGCCTCTGCACTGACGTCTGCAGCAAGGGGCAGTGGAGATAAGAACAAAAGCCCTGCCGTTCTACTCACACGCGGCTCTGTCTTTTGTTATCCAGGTCCCAGAACTGCCTCAAGGTCTCCTGATGTTCAGGACACCAGTGCGCCCATCTGGTCCACTCCTGTGCAGCTCCTTCTGGCTTCTGGCAATTCCCGCCACTTGCACTGGGCTCCAGGGTACAAGGAGCAGCTTCGAGCCCCACGCATGGCTCTTAAGCAGTTTCCTCTGGCCACCTGCACTCCCTGCCACCTCTACGGAGCTCCACATCCTGGGAAGCAGCCGTGCACCATACCTGTCCAAATCCAAGCAGCTTCCTACAGCCACAGGCAAGCCCAACCTGTCCCTAGAGACTTCAAGATGCGTGGATCAGCTGAGTGACTCACCTGCGCTCTTGAGCAAATTTCACTGGACGCGAAGTTTGCTGCCACTCTGCGGGACTTCATGTTGTGCAAAGCAGCCACGCGCCATACCTGTCCAAATCCAAGCAGCTTCCTGCAGCCATAAGCGAGCCCCACCTCTCCCGCGAGACTTCTAGGTGCACAGATCAACTGTGCACCTCACCTGCACTCTTAAACAAACTCCATTTGCTGCGGCTCTTGCTGCCCCCTCTGCTGGGCTCCAAGACCCGGGAAGCGCCATACCTGTCCAAATCCAAGCATCTTCCTGCAGCCGCTGGCAAACCCAGCCTCTCCTGCCAGACTTCTAGATGTGCGGATCAGGTGCCCGCCTCAAGAGCACTCTTAAGCAAATTCCACTGGCTGTGGTGCTTCCCGTCCCCTCTGCAGGGCTCCATATCCAGGGAGGCGGCCGTGCACCATACCTCTCCAAATCCAAGCTGCTTCCTGCAGCCACAGGTGAGCCCCACCTCTCCCGCGAGACTTCTAGGTGCGCGGATCAGCTGCACGCCTCACCTGCACTCTTAAGCAAATTCCACTGGCTGTGGAGCTTCCCGCACCCTCTGCAGGGCTCCAAATCCTAGGTAGTGGCCACGCGCCGTTCCTATCTAAATCAAAGCAGATTCCTGCAGCCGCCGACAAGCCCCGCCTCTCCCGTGAGACTTCCAGGTGTGTGGATCAGCTGTGTGCCTCACCTGCACTCTTAAGCAAATTCCATGGCCATGGTGCTTCCCAACCCTCTGCAGGGCCCCATGTCCCGGGAAGCAGCCTTGCGCCATACCTGTCAAAATCCAAGCAGCTTCCTGCAGCCACTGGCAAGTCCCACCTCTCCCTTGAAACTTCTAGGTGTGCTGATCAGCTGCCCGCCACGGAGCTTCCCACCCCTTCTGTAGGGATCCATGTCCCAGGAAGCCGCCACACATCATATCTGTCCAAATCCAAGCAGATTCTTAGATTCTTATAGCCACCGGCAAGCCCCGCCTCTCCTCTCACCTGCGCTCTTAAGCAAATTCCACTCTCCGCTGCGCTTCTCACCCCCTCTGTGGCCCTCCATGTTCTGGAAAGTGGCCTTGCACCGTACCTGTTCCAAGCAGCTTCCTGCAGCCGCCGGCAAGCCCTGCCTCTCCCGTGAGACTTCTAGATGCGCGGACCAGCTGCCCACCTCACTTGCACTCTTAAGCAAATTCCACTGGCTGCGCCACTTCCTGACCCCTCTGTGGGGCTCCATGTCCCGGGAAGCAGCCACGCACCATACCTCTCCAAATCCAAGCAGCTTCCTACAGCTACCGGCAATCGCCACCTCTGCCACGGGATTACTAGGTGCACTGATTAGCTGCACGCATCACCTGCGCTCATAAGCAAATTCCACTGTCCACCGTGCTTCTGACTCCCTCTGCAGGGCTGCAAGTCCTTTGAAGCAGCCGCTCATAGGACCTGTCCAAATCCAAGCAGCTTCCTGCAGCCGCTGGCATGTCCTGCCACTCCCGCGAGACTTCTGGGTGTGCAGATCAGCTGTGCGCTTCACCCGCACTCTTAAGCACATTCCACTGGCCGCGGCGCTTCCCGCCCCCATGTGGGGCTCCATGTCCCGTGGAGCGGCCGCACGATGTACCTGTCTGAATCCAAGCAGCTTCCTGCAGCCACCTGCAAGTCCTGCCTTTCCCATGAGATGTCTAGGTGCGCAGATCAGCTGCACTCCTCCCCTGCGCTCTTAAGCAAATCCCACTGGCCACAGTGCATTCCACCCCTTCTGCGCGGCTCCATGTCCTGGATAGCGGTTGAGCTCCGTACCTGTCCAAATACAAGCAGCTTCCTGCAGCCGGCAGCGTGTTCTGCCTCTCCTGCAAGACTTCTAGGTACGCCGATCAGCTGCGCGCCTTACCTGCACTTTTATGTAAATTCCACTGGCCGCGGCGTTTCCCATCTCCTTTGAGGGGCTCCATGTTCTGGGTAGTGGCTGAGCGATGTACCTGTTTGAATCCAAGCAGCTTCCTGCAGCCGCCGGCAAGTCCAGCGTCTCCCATGAGACTTCTAGGTGAGCAGATCAGCTGCGTGCCTCACCTGCGCTCTTCAACAAATTCCACTGTCCGTTGCACTTTCCAACCCCTCTGCGGGGCTCCATGTCCTGGGAAATGGCCTCACGCTGTACCTGTCCAAAGTCAAGCAGCTTCCGCTGCCACCGGCAAGCCCCTCTTCTCCTGTGAGACTTCTAGGTGCGCGGATCAGCTGCGCACCTCCCCTGCGCTCTTAAGCAAATTCCACTGGCTGCAGTGCTTTCCGCCACCACTGTGAGGCTCCAAGTCCCAGGAAGTGGCCACACGCCATGCCATACCTGTCCATATCCAAGCAGCTTCCTGCAGCTGCTGGCATGTCCCACCTCTCCCGTGAGATTTCTAGGTGCACGGATCAGCTGCGCGCCTCCCCGCGCTCTTAAGCAAATTCCACTGGCTGCAGTGCTTCCCGCCCCCTCTGTGGGACTCCATGTCCCAGGAAATGGCCCCGCGCCATACCTGTCCAAATCCAAGCAGCTTTCTGCAGCCGCCGGCAAGACCTACCTCTCCTGTGAGACTTCCAGGTCCGTGGATCAGCTGTGCGCCTAACCTGCAGGCTCTTATGCAAATTCCACTGGCCGCGGCGCTTCCTGCTCCATCTACGGTGCTCCATGTCCCAGGTAGCGGCGGCACACTGTACCTGTCAGAATCCAAGCAGCTTCCTGCACCCGACAGCACGTCCCGTGTCTCCCATGAGACTTCTAGGTGCGCAGATCAGCTGTGCGCCTCACCTGTGCTCTTAAGCAAATTCTACTGGCCGTGGCGCTTCCCACCCCATCTGCAGGGCTCAAAGACCCGGGAAAGGGCCAAGCGCCATACCTGTCCAAATCCAGGCAGCTTCCTATAGCCGTGAGCAAGTCCCTCCACTCCCGCGAGACTTCTAGTTGCGTGGATCACCTGCACTCATAAGCAAATTCCACTAGCTGTGGTGCTTCCCACCACCTCTGTGGGGCTCCATGTCCCGGGAAGTGGCCCTGCACCGTACCTCTCAATATCCAAGCACATTCATGCAGCTGCCCGCCATGGTGCTTTCTGCCCCCTCTGTGGGGCTTCATGTCCCAGGAAGCTGCCACGCGTCATACCTGTCCAAATCCAAGCAGCTTCCTGCAGCCTACAGCATGTCCCGCCTCTGCCGCAACACTTCCAGGTGCCCAGATCTGCTTCGTGCTTCACCTGCACTCTTAAGCAAATTCCACTGACCGCAGCACTTCCCACTGCCTCTGTGGGGCTCCATGTCCAGGGAAGCTGCTATGCGTCATACCTGTGCAAATCTAAGCACCTTCCTGCAGCCGCCATCAAGCCCCGCCGCTCCCATGAGACTTCTAGATGTGCGAATCAGCTGCCCACCTCACTTGCGCTCTTAAGCAAGTTCCACTGGTTGCGGCGCTCCATGTCCCGGGAAGCAGCCATGCACTGTACCTGTCCAAATCCAAGCAGCTTCTTACAGACGCTGTCATGTTCCACATCTCCCGTGAGACTTCTAGATGCGCAAATCAGCTGCACTCTTCACCTTTGCTCTTAAGCAAATTCCACTGTCCGCCACGCTTCCCACTCCCTCTGCAGGGCTGCAAGTCCCTTGAAGTAGCCATGCATACTACCTGTCCAAATCCAAGATGCTTCCTGCAGCCGCCGGCATGTCCCACCTCTTGCATGAGAATTCTAGGTGCGTGGATTAGCTGCGCGCCTCACCTGCGCTCTTAAGGAAATTCCACCGGCCACAGCGACTCTTCCCGCCCACTCTGGGGGGCTCTATGTCCCGGGTAGCGGCCTTGCTCTGTACCTGTCCAAATCCAAGCAGCTTCCTGTAGCTGCCGGCAAGCCCCGCCTCTCCCATAAGTCTTCTAGATGAGCGGATGAGCTGCCTGCCATGGCACTTCCTGCCCCCCTACGGGGCTCCATGTCCCATGTCGTGGCCGCGGGCCATACCTGTCCAAATCCACGCAGCCTCCAGCAGTCGCTGTGAAGACCCGCCTCTCCCGTGAGACTTCTAGGTGCACAGATCAGATGCATGCCTCAATTGCTCTTTTAAGCAAATTCCAGTAGCTGCAGTGCTTAACGCACCCTCTGCAGAGCTCCATGTGACACATACTGGCCGTGTGATGCACCTCTCCTAATCCAAGCAGCTTCCTGCAGCTGCCAGCATGTCCCGCCACTCCGGCGAGACTTCTGGTTGCGCGGATCAGCTGCGCGCTTCACCCACGCTCTTAAGCACATTCCACTGGCTGCAGTGCTTCCTGTCCCCTCTGTGGGACTCCATGTCCCGGGAAATGGCCCCGTGCCATACCTGTCCAAATCCAAGCAGCTTTCTGCAGCCACCGGCAAGACCTACCTCTGCTGTGAGACTTCCAGGTCCGTGGATCAGCTGCGCGCCTAACCTGCAGGCTCTTATGCAAATTCCACTGGCCGCGGCGCTTCCTGCCCTATCTACGGTGCTCCATGTCCCAGGTAGCGGCGGCACACTGTACCTGTCAGAATCCAAGCAGCTTCCTGCACCCGACAGCACATCCCGTGTCTCCCATGAGACTTCTAGGTGCACAGATCTGCTGTGCGCCTCACCTGTGCTCTTAAGAAAATTCTACTGGCCATGGCGCTTCCCACCCCATCTGCGGGGCTCTAAGACCCGGGAAAGGGCCAAGCGCCATACCTGTCCAAATCCAGGCAGCTTCCTACAGCCGTGAGCAAGTCCCTCCACTCCCGCGAGACTTCTAGTTGTGTGGATCACCTGCACTCATAAGCAAATTCCACTAGCTGTGGTGCTTCCCGCCACCTCTGTGGGGCTCCATGTCCCGGGAAGTGGCCCTGCGCCGTACCTCTCAATATCCAAGCACATTCATGCAGCTGCCGGCAAACCCCGCCTCTCCCGTGAGACTTCTAGATGCACCGATCAGCTGCCCGCCACAGTGCTTTCTGCCCCCTCTGTGGGGCTCCATGTACCAGGAAGCTGCCACGCGTCATACCTGTACAAATCCAAGCAGCTTCCTGCAGCCTACGGCATGTCCCGCTTCTGCCGCAACACTTCCAGGTGCCCAGATCAGCTTCGTGCTTCACCTGTGCTCTTAAGCAAATTCCACTGACCGCGGCACTTCCCACTGCCTCTGTGAGGCTCCATGTCCAGGGAAGCTGCTATGCGTCATACCTGTACAAATCCAAGCACCTTCCTGCAGTCGCCATCAAGCCCCACCTCTCCCGTGAGACTTCTAGATTTGCGAATCAGCTGCCCACCTCACTTGCGCTCTTAAAAGCAAGTTCCACTGGCTGCGGCGCTTCCCACCCCTTATGTGGCGCTCCATGTCCCGGGAAGCAGCCATGCACCGTACCTGTCCAAATCCAAGCAGCTTCTTACAGACGCTGTCATGTTCCACGTCTCCCATGAGACTTCTAGATGTGCAAATCAGCTGCACTCCTCACCTGTGCTCTTAAGCAAATTCCACTGTCCACCATGCTTCCCACTCCCTCTGCAGGGCTGCAAATCCCTTGAAGCAGCCGCGCACAGTACCTGTCCAAATCCAAGCCGCTTCCTACAGACACTGGCATGTCCTGCCTCTCCTATGAGACTTCTAGGTGCGCGGATCAGCTGGGCGCCTCACCTGCGCTCTTAAGCAAATTCCACTAGCTCTGGTGCTTCCCACCCCCTCTGTGGGGCTCCAAATACGGATAGCAGCTGCACGCCATACCTGTCCATATCTAAGCAGCTTCCTGCAGCCACCGGCAAGCCCACCTCTTCTGCGAGACTTCTAGGTGCGCGGATCAGCTGCACGCCTGCCCTGCACTCCTAAGCAAATTCCACAGGCCACAGTGCTTTCTGCCCCCTCCGCGGGGCTCCAAATCCCGGGAAGTGGCCAAGCGCCATATCTGTCCATGTCCAAGCAGCACCGCATGTCCCGCCTCTCCCATGAGACTTCTAGGTGCGCGGATGAGCTGGGCACCTCACCTGCGCTCTTAAGCAAATTCCACTAGCTCTGGTGCTTCCCACCCCCTCTGTGGGGCTCCAAATACGGATAGCAGCTGCACGCCATACCTGTCCATATCTAAGCAGCTTCCTGCAGCCAGCCGCCGGCATGACCTGCCTCTCCTGTTGGACTTCTAGGTGCCCAGATCAGCCACCCGCCTCCCCTGCGCTCTTAAGCAAATTCCACTGTCCACCGCGCTTCCCGCTCCCTCTGCGGGGCTGCAAGTCCCTTGAAGTGGCTGCGCATAGGACCTGTCCAAATCCAAGTAGCTACCTGCAGCTGCCGGCATGCCCGCCTCTCCCGTGAGACTCCTTGGTGCGCGGATCAGCTGGGCGCCTCACCTGCGCTCTTAAGCAAATTCCAGTGGCCGCGGTGCTTAACACCTCCTCTGCGGGGCTCCATGTCCTGGGTAGCGGCCGTGCGATATACCTGTCCCAATCCAAGCAGCTTCCTGCAGCCGCTGGCAAGTCCCGCCTCTCCTGTGAGACTTCTAGGTGCACGGATCAGCTGCGTGCCTCCCCTGCGCTCTTAAGCAAATTCCACTGGCTGCAGCGCTTCCCACCCCCACTGCGTGGCTCCATATCCCGGGAAGTGACCGTGCGCCATACCTGTCCAAATCCAAGCAGCTTCCTGCAGCCAGCCGCTGGCATGACCTGCCTCTCCCGTTGGACTTCTAGGTGCGCAGATCAGCCACGCGCCTCTACTGCGCTCTTAAGCAAATTCCACTGGCCACAGTGCTTCTGCCACCTATGCGGGGCTCCAAGTCCCGGGAAATGGCCATGCACTGTACCTGTCCATATCCAAGCAGCTTCCTGCAGCTGCTGGCAAGCCCGCCTCTCCCACGGGACTTGTAGGTGTGCTGACCTGCTGTACTCGTCACCTCCGTTCTTAAGCAAATTCCACTGTCCGCCATGCTTCCCACTCCCTCTGCAGGGCTGCAAGTCCCTTGAAGCAGCCGCACACAGTACCTGTCCAAATCCAAGCAGCTTTCTGCAGCTGCCGGCAAGCCCTGCCTCTCCCATGAGACTTCTAGGTGCGCGGATCACCTGGGCACCTCACCTGTGCTCTTAAGCAAATTCCATTGGCTCTGGCGCTTCCCACCCCCTCTGTGGGTCTCCAAATCCTGGGTAGTGGCCATGTGCCGTACCTGTCCAAATCCAAGCAGATTCCTGCAGCCTTCGGCAATCCCCGCCTCTCCCGCGAGACTTCTAGGTGCGTGGATCAGCTGCGTGCCTCACCTGCGCTCTTAAGCAAATTCCACTGGTTGTGGCGCTTCCCGCCCCTTCTGCGGGGCTCCATGTCCAGGGAAGGCACTGTGCGCTGTAACTGTCCAAATCCATGAGTTGTTTTTAAGTGAGCTAGCACACTGTACAGTGAAAGATCTTTTATTCTTTTTAAAGGTAACCTATTAGGAAAACATTTAGGTATCTAATCCATCCCTAGAATGTTACATGGTATGTTACTCATTGATGCTTTGCCTGATATTTCTGATCTATCATATAATTTAATTTTCAATAGTAATTTCTTGAGCTAAGGTAATGCCTCCTATACCTTGAATTTGGATATTTGCTTTTGTTTCATTCATTGGCCATAAATTAACAATAGTCCATTGACTACTTGTGTCTATTTATAGTGTGACAGAACGTTCCTGTCCGTTAGCTACTATCATCAATTGTGTCTGGGGCCTGTTGTCATTCTCCGGCCATAAGATGGCGCTAAGTTGGCACTGTGGAATGACAACCTCGGTTTGGTTGGTTGGAACTGCCTCCTGATTGGTTGGTACAGTCTGGGAGGTTGGCTTTGGTTTGTAAATTGCATCTAGGCCCACGGTTTTTGACCTCGGTTCCCATTCGCTTGAGGTTGCTGTCGGAATGGAGTTTGCGGGCCATTCCACCCCTGATCTCATTTTTTGGTAAATTTATCCTATTTCTTGGTGGGCTGTAACCTCTATTTCTCCAATTACTCGGGCCTCAGGGATTATTCTGGGTTTGAAACTGATAGTAATTCCCTTAAAGGTTTCCTCCAGGGTGCCATTTTTGGCATTTTTTTCCTCTTTTGAGGTTGTTAAATTGGGTGGCCAGTGTTAGCACCTTTTGTCCCTGTAATTCTCTTGCCTGCCTTAGGTAACCTATGGTATCTTCCACCAGTCAATAAAACCCTTTTCATAGTGTTAAAGGAGCTGCCTTTGGGGTTGGTATTGAATTATACATCATGGCAGTGACTTCTAATTTCCTTAAAATTCTTTTGGCATCTTCTAGGGTTTCCCATTTACTCGTGGCCTCGAATTGGGTCCAGTCAATGTTTGGGAAGGCACACATCCATGCCATTTTGTCCCAGTCCCATAGACTAAAATCTTGTTCTCCTACAACTTCTTCAATAACATTTTCGAATTCCTGAAATATAGCAGGGTTCTCCATAGTGTTTTTGAGTTCATTCATCTCATGTTTATTTAATCTAAGAGTAGAGGCACTTTTGTCCCAGATCTTTAGTAAGTATTCAACATCTCTACTCTCCTTCTATTGGAAATCCTGCTTTAAGTCTTGGAGCTCTGTACGACTTAATGATTTTTGCTCTATTTCTAGACGGATGATCTGATCTCCAGGGGTTCTTCTCCCTGGGGTCTGTATTTTAGTAACAATTGATGGGCATGCCTGTTTTTTTTAATCTATATCCTTAACTAGATCATGCAAAAAAGTATATTTACCTTTTTGGATTGCTTCCATTACCAATCTTTTTCCTTTCATCCTGTCTGCATCTATGTCATCTATCGTTTTAACCAAGTTAGCTGGTATTTCCTTCCTGGATGCACGGGCCAAGATAGGTTCTACCACCTCCGGGTTAGTGAGAGGTATTTCTATACTTGTCCCTTTGGTGTAATTTGGAAGTTTTTCCTGAACTGTTTTTTCACGTCCTCCAATCTGATTGGGGTCGGCATTCTTTAGTTTCCTTTTTTTCTTGTTTTTTTTTTTGTGGTACCAGCTTTTAATTGTAGACAGCATCTTATTCTAGCTGATATATTCCATCTTAACACTACAACTTATAACTATAACTATGAACTATGACTTCCTAAACTTAACTTCTCCTAAATTACTTCCTAGCGAGTGAAGATCGAATAAACAAGAGCTAATAATTTTCTATATTAACACTATGACTACGACTTTCTAAACTTAACTTCTCCTAAATAACTTTAGTAATAAGCAGACATCAAATAAACAAGAGCTCTATAACTTATTTATATTATTATATTCTCTGTTCGATCCAATTGATTAGCTATAGTTTTTTTAAGAAGTAATGGGATATTTTTATGTCCCTGGGGCCCAAGGAGATCAACCTTCTTTTTTTTTTTTCCCAATTCTTCCTGTCTACTGGTAGGAAACACACCAAAGAAGGGTTCTCAACTTGCTTACTCTTAATACTATTCAACAATTAAATTTAGGGTAGTGGAGATACCATTAGTTTTCTTTAATTTGGGAGGCTTCTTATATTTTAATCTTAATTATCTTATAATTCTTATATAAATGCATATACATACACATTAACCAGCCTTATCCTCAAAAAAAGGAGAAGGAAGAGCGCCAGTTGCTTTCCATTTTAATAAATTCCTTTGGCCACAATGTGGCACTATAGTTTAAACTGTTAACTTGTTTTTAAAGAACAAATCCCCCTATACACCCTAGTAAATCTTATATGGCCAATGGGCTCACCCTTCTGCAGGTTGAGTCTGGTTGAGACAGCGCTGCAAGCCCACCAGGACAAGTGAATCGGACAATGCATTACGCCCCGTTTCGGTCTTCCTCCAGCTCCAGCGAATGAGCCCCAGAGGTCTTACTGAGGTTTCGTGCTGGCCTATAACCTTTGGTGATGGTACACTAGTGACACCTTCCTGGGCATGCCAATTGGAAAGACGAAATTGGTTTCACTTTTAATATTCTAGCTAATTTGGCAGTTTATCCTGCCAACTACGCCAACTGTCGCTAGCACTCCGTAAGAGGAGACAGGCGGGACAGAGGCAGATGAATTTACCTTGGAAATGTTCTTTATTCACACAACAATCAATCAATCCAATTGACAAATCAAACCATAGTAAATCGATCAATTAATTAACTAAGCAGGAAAGCAAGCGGCGTTCTGCCTCTTAAAACCATTCCCGTCCTGGGTCCCTTATGCTCACCGTGCGACGTGTTCTTGACTACCGGCGACACAGCTGACCCGCGTATGAGCTTGTCCAGGGCTCGCCAGTCTGTGGCTGGATCAGGACCCGCCGATAGCTGCCTGGCTGGACAGTCATTCCTTCTCCAGGGTGTCTCACTCTGGGGAGGCAAAAAGGTGTAGTCTCGCACTCGGAAAACAAGGAGGCTGGGGACAAGGAGCAAGACGCGTATCCTGTGTTCAGAGTCTGTGACTCCTACCCTCGATCCTGAGCTTAGGACCAGGACGGTTCATATACTATTTTTATGCCCACAAGCTAAGGATAGAGATTTTATCAGGGTCCACACGCAGGTGGACAGGGGTTCTGGTTATTGATCGTGGGGGTTCTGGTTATTGATCATAGAAGGGCTTTGTCTACAGGCTAGAGATAGTGATTTCGTCACACGGGGTCCACACGCAGGTGGCTCACAAGTTATCATTATCATACAGAGCTTTAGTCAGTTTCCAGCAATTTACTTTATTGCACTTAATATGGGTTTGCTTTCTCTTTGTGGTCCTCATGCCATTCATACCGATGCCTTCAAGTCTACTCTCCACATTCTACCTGTGCTCTGGACACACCTGACATCCATATCTTAAGGAATGAAATGTTTATTTTAGCTCAGTTTCAGGTTTCAGTCCATTCATGGCAGGTCAGTAATGGTAGAATGACATGGTAGATGCCTTGCTGGAGAGAAGCTGCTTATGACATCACAACATAAAGCAGAATGAGCAAGAAAGGGCGGAGCTGGCAAATATCCTTCTAGGTCAAACCCCAATGAACAATAAAGTCAAGCCCAGTGATCTGACTCTAGATCCAAACCACAACAAGAGGCTTCGTTAAAGAGGTAGCATTTGAGAATGCAGAATGAGATGAAGAGGGCATGCTGGGTTTGGAGAAACTGGAAGAGCAAAGGCCCAGGAACCAGCAAGCATAAGTACAACTATTTGGACATAAAGAGCTTGGGCAATGAGACACAGTTATATGGAAGTGCCAACATTGATCAAGCACTGAAGATGCGCCATCACTACTTACTATGAAGGGAAGTTTTGATGTATGATTTAGCTGTTTTTTCCCTGGCTCAAGGGTAGAGGGTTGGGGTAGGCTGCGAGTAACTGACAAAAAACAAAGCAAAACAAAACAAAACAGAAAAAATTAAAGCATACCAAACACTCACTGTATATCAAAGATTGATCTTTATGTGCAATATCAAATGTAATCCACAGAAACATAGAGTTTGGCACTAATACTGCAAAGAGTTCCGCTACAATAATTGTGACCTTTATAAGCACAAGTCAGGATGAAAAAGAAGGCAAATCACTTGCACAGGCACAAACACATGCACATGCGCACAAGATACAGCAACTGATGCAGCCTGGCTCTGTGCCCAGTGTTTGACCACAAGGTTGGCTGGGTGAGATGAGAGCTGGCTAGATGAGACTGGCAAGAGCTCTTGAGCACCACCCTGACACTACCCTCAGAGTTTTCTTTCCATTATAAAAAAGAGTAGAAGACAAAGGAGAAATGAGGTCTTATGCCTAGTCACTTGATTAAGGGAGAATTAGCACCATTTGGCATTACTGTGAATGTCTTCTCGGCTTTCTCTAGGTTAGGGCTACCCATCTATCTATTTGGATTTTGTATGGTTTTTTGCTTTGTTTCTTTTTTCTGTGTGCTTTATTTTGGTTTGGTTTGGTACAGGGTCTGAAACGTAGGGTCTTAACACTGAGCTACATTTCCAGTCCATTTTTTGTTTTAAGGGAGGATCTCTAAGTTGCTAAATTGCCCAGGCTAGGCTCAAACTTCTGATTCTCCTGCCTTAACCTCCCACAGTAGTTGAATTACAAGTCTGTGTCAAAAGGCCCATCTAGCAAACAGGATGAGAGAGTATCCTGGGCTGGGATACTCTAATTCACATTATAGATGTTTACACCCACTGATTGCTGTAAGTAACTTGGAATCTCCAAGTCTCCATATCTTCAAATACCTATTTTGTTAAGAAGCCTCATTAAGATACTTGGGAAGCATCATATGAACATAGATCCAGCTACTTCATTGTACTTACTAACAGCAACAGCAACCCCAAGTACTTACCTGGATCCCACTATCTACTTCTTAAAACAGCCTGATGAGATAAGTGGAACATTATTATATCCATACTTCAAATGAGGAAACTGAGAAATGAAGAGGCAAAATAATAAATGCAAATTCACTCAGTTGTGAAGAGATGGAAGAACTGATAGAAACATTTCACAAAGTCTTTTTAAAAGCTCCATTGAGGCTTTTATAGGCGAATGGAAGAAGATTGAGAACATCATGCTTAGTGAAGTGAGTCAGAAGCAGAAGGTGAAATATCAAATGGTCTCTCTCATACGAGAGACCCAGATCACAACTCCTTTGGAACTTAAGACAAAAGACAAAGTGAAAGAGGGGGCTAGGGTGGGGGAGGAGGGAGGGTGGGTTGGGTTGGGGGAGGGACAAAAGGAGAGTGGGAAAGCCCTTGTCACCTTGACAACATATGAATGTGCACAAAATGCCCAACCTCATTGTAAACCTTGAATTTTGCACGTATACATATC
>PVKB01008412.1:0-16989 GCA_004027205.1 Ctenodactylus gundi | reverse complement strand
GGCTGACCTCAGTGTGGGAATGAAGGCAGGATTGAAAGCACCTTCAAGGGAGACTTCCCCAAGTGAGGAGGTGGCAGAAATGGCCGACACCTCTGTGGCGATGGAGGCAGGTTTGACATCACCTGAAAGAAGGACTTCCCCAAGTGAGGGGATGGCAGAAATGGCTGACCTCAGTGTGGGAATGAAGGCAGGATTGAAAACACCTTCAAGGGAGACTTCCCCAAGTGAGGAGGTGGCAGAAATGGCTGACACCTCTGTGGGGATGGAGGCAGGTTTGACATCACCTGCAGGAGAGACTTCCCCAGGTGAAGGGATGGCAGCAGAAATGACTGACTTCACTGTGGGAATGGAGGCAGGTTTGAAAGCACCTGAAAGAAAGACTTCCCCAAGTGAGGGGATCACAGGAATGGCTGACGTCACTGTGGGAATGGAGGCTAGAGTGGAAGCACTTGGAAGAGCAAATCCCCCAAAAGAGATGCCAGAGGTGATTGATGCCACTGAGGAAGTAGGCACAAATTTGGAAGAAAGTAGAAGCAGTAAAGTATCCCCAGAGGAGTGTGACCTAGAGAAGGTTAAACCTGTAGATGAGACAGAAACAGACTTCCAAGAAACTGCCAGAGAGATGCCCACAGAAGAGAGGCAGCCCAGGATGGTGGATGCCACTGAAGAGAGAGACACAGAGTTGGAAGAAACTGACAGACAAGTATCTGCCCCAAGAAATATCCCCGATGAGGTCAAAATGACTGGTGAAATGAATGCAGATTTGAAAGAAATCGGAGGAGAAATTGCCCAAAAGGAAGAGGTGCTGGTCGAGGTGAGTGCCCCAGGTGGAAGGGAGGTTGCCTGGAAGATAGCAGGGAAAAGAGGCACTTTCCTGATGGAGGCATTATTAGGAGGGTTAACTGTCATCCAGGAGATGGAAGCAGATTTGAAAGAAAAGGAAGGAGGAGATTCCTTGAGAGAAAGAGTTACTGAAGAGATTGGGTTTTTTGAGGATACGGTGTCACACTTGTAAAAAACTAGAATAAATATTTTTCTAAGAGCAAATAAACTAGAGGAGCTTGTAACCTCTCTATGAACCAAAGCTAGCACAGAGGAGAGCATTTGTGGTCCCTATGGCACTATGTCTTCACTGGATTTGAAAACATGCAGGTTCCTTCCTTTAACTTTTTTTTTCAGCAAAAAGTTACCAAAATAATTTCACACTTACTGTCCCTAAGTCTAACAACTCTTAAAGTCTCTAGAGGTCTTTTCTTTTTTTTCCCCCACTATTTTTATTAATATACAAATGTAATACATAGTATTTACAATAAATTTGGGTGTTTTGTACATCGATATATCACATCAACGTCACAATTCCTTCCCATCTTCTACCCTTCCACCTCCTCCCTGTCCCTTTCCCCGGCTCTGGCTATCACTTCATACGGTTCCAAAGAATGCCTGTGTTCTGGGTTTTCCAAGTCCGAGAAACCATACAGTGTTTAACATGTTAATCTTCCACGCCTAAGTCATTTTACTCAAGTCACCACTCTACCCCAGCTTCCTATTCCTCTAATGGGTTCACAGTGGTCAAATCTTGATATCTCCTCTCTGAATTCAACCAATCCCTTCATTGGGGTAGTCACCAAAAGTTCTTTTTTCCATAGTTTCCTACATCTTTGTTGTTATTGTTAAACCTGGCCTTACCCACAAGTTCACACTAGAAAATAATTATAAGCATGTAGTTCCAAAGGATAGTTAATTTGGGAAAGAAGAAAAAATAATAAATAAAATTCAGTTGCCTTAGGTGAATACTGGAAGGTGCATATTTGTACATTCACAAGGTTATCTTTACATCAGTCAGTTTCCTTAGGATAAACTTTCATTAGTGACCTAATAAGTGAATTGCTACAACAAAACAAAGTTAAAACTATCACATTGCTATATTAAATGAACTTAAATCTATACCACATAAATATACTTAAAGTGACAAATATGAAGGCAAATCTAGTTATTTCAGAATTTCCTAACTTTCATATCTTACTTATTCATACTTCACTGATTACTAACATACTTTTTTCTCAGCTCATTCTCCTCTAGCTGTCGTCACTTTTTCTCTGGGGTCATTGGTGTCACTGGTCTCCCTTTCACTGTCCAAGTTTCCTTTAAGCATTTTCTGCAACACTGGCTCAGTGGCTGCAAATTCCTTTAAGCTGTCTCTGTCATGGAAAGTTTTAAGTTCTCCCTTAAAGTTAAAAGATAATTTTGCTGGATATAGCAGTCTTGGCTGGCATCTATGTATTTTTAGTGCTTGGATGACATGGCTCCACGATCTCCTTGCTTTTAAAGTTTGGATTGAAAAATCTGCCATTATCCTGATGGGTTTATCTTTGTAGGTCCACCTTCTGTTTTTCCTCTTACCGCTTTTCATATTTTTTCTTTGTGTTGGGTTTCTAGAATTTTAATTATGATGTGTCATGATGAAGAGCTCTTCTGATCAAAGTTGTTTGATGTTCTATATGCCTGCAAAAGTTCCATGTTCATTTCTTTTCTTAGATTTGGGAAATTTTCTTCCATTACTTCATTAAACATGTCCTTTAAGCCTTTTGTTTTGTCCTCAATCTTCTCCTGGATTCCCATAATTCTGAGGTTATTTCTCCTTGAATCATCTATCAGTCATTGTAATAATTCACTTTCTTTATTTACTTTGTATTCTCCATGGCCTCTATGTTGCAGCTTAGACACTTTATTTTCTAGGTCTGACATAGTATTCTGAAGTTGTTTAAAGTGGTTGCTTATTACCTGCGTGTTTTTCATTTCCTGAATATCTGCATTCAAATTTTCTATATCTCTGCTGTGTTCTTCCCTAATTTCTTCTTTTGTCTTCATTATCTTCTGGTATATTTCTTCTCTGGTCTCCTCTAGTTGCTTTTCAAGGCTTGCTTTTTGCTTATCTATGTATTGGTGTAGCTCTTCTGCTGTCTGTTTTATTTCCTGCTTTAATTCACTGAATTTCTGGGCCCAGAAGATGCCATCATTTTTGCCATATTCATCTTTATTTACTCTGACTTCATCTCCTGGGGTTTCAGGTCTTTTTGTAGGAGATTTGTGACTGCACTTCCCCATTTCTTCTTTGGTCTCCTCTTATTTCTTTTCAAGGCTTGCTTTTTGCTTAGCTAAGTGTTCTTGTAGCTCTCAGGCTGTCTGTTCTGTTTCCTGCTTTGCTTCCCAGATTAATTCTTGTTTTAATTCACTGACTCTCTGGGCCCAGAGGTTACCATCATTTTTGTCCTTTTCTTTGGGTTCTGAAATTTCAGCACCCCTTGCACCCTCCCCTGAGGAGTTAGATCTTTTTGTATAAGATTTGTTACCACATTTCCCCATGGTTCTGCTACCTCTGACTGTCTCTGGTACGCAGGAAAGAGAAAGGGTCCTGCTGAGGTCACTGCCTGCAATGGCTGTTGAGCCCCGTTTCTGATCTGGGATCCCGGGGCCTTTTCTAGGGGGAGTGTAGGCTGCGTTTGTAGTACACACACCCGTGGGTTGGTGCTTCTGAGGCTGGGGCCGCCCGCTGCCAATAATTACCACCTGTCCGGATCCGCGCTTACCTCAATAATTCCCACCTGTCCAGATCCGCGCTTACCTCGGGCTGAGGTTCTGGCCTCCGGATCTTGTTTATGATCTGTGGTTGCTAGCAGCTCGGGGCTGTGCCAAGTGGGCTGCTTCTGACCCGCCCAAAGCCTCTTCTCCCGTTGTTGTGTGCTCCGTCCTCTCCCAGCTCTGTTCAGTCAGATATTCAGTTCCCCATGAGCTTTCCTCCGGGAGCTGTTTGCAGCCGGCTGGGGCGGCTTTCTGGACTGAGGGGATTTTTTTTTCCCCTCTGGTTTCGATGATCCTTCAGAGTTTCTGGCCTCCCGCAGGTCACCTTTCAGTTTCTCGGGATGCGCCTCTCTTTCCTATCTACACCAAACACACTTTTTCAAACTATCTTCTTGACTTTTTAAGTGAGTTGATGAGGAGACTGCAGTGCTGTTACTCAGCCGCCATCTTGACCGAAACTCTCTAGAGGTCTTTTCAGCTCCATATTTTTGTGTTTATGTTTCAGGACCTTGAAAGAAAAAATTATATATATAAAATTTAAATCTTTTTTTGTAATTTTGAGAATGTATTTCATTCCCATTCTTCCTGCTGCCCCCCAGTATTAGGTAAAACAGGGTTTGAATGCCACTAAATTGGCCATTTTGGGCTCAAACTTGTGGTGATTCTTTTGCCTTAACCTTTCAGAGTGCTAGGATTACAGACATTTGCTAGCATGCCCACCTGAAAAGTTACTATTCTTTTGTTTTTGTTTGTTGAAACAAGGTCTCCCTCTGTAGTCCAGGCTGGTCCTGAGGTCAGTATATAATAGAGACTTGGCTGGTCTTGAACTTACGGCAATCCTCCTGCCTCAGCCTCTCAAGTGGTAGGATTATAGGCATGCACCACCACTTCCAAGTTTGTGGTGCTGGGGAATCAAACTCTTCTTTGTGCTTTGCCAGACAAGTAATTTAACCATTGCCCTATTTCTCTAGCCTCCTAAATTACTATGCTTAATGGCAATTTGAAGTTATTCTGTAAGATAAAAGTATTAGACTGAATTCGTACTGACTTTAGTATGAACATAAGTTTTGGAAATATCTTTTTCACTGACATCTGTTTTTGTTTTTATTTTCTGCCCTGCCCTTCTTTCTTCACTCTTAAAAATCCCTTTTGGCCTAGAAATAGGAGTACGTTCCTGTCATTTCATCACTTGACAGACTGAGGTAGGAGGACCAAGAGCTGAGGCCAGCCCTGAGCTAATATGTAGTATGTTCAAGACCAACCTGGACTACATAGTGGACTTTATCTTGAAAATGAAAAAAAAAATTTTGGTTAAAAGTTGCCTCAGGCTGGAGGAATGCCACAGTGGTTAAAGCGCTTTTCTAGCAAGCACAAGGCCCTGAGTTTGATTCCCCAGTACCATATAAACTGGGTGTGGTGGCACAGCCTGTAATCCCAGCACTTGGGGCCCTGAGGCAGGATGATTGCTGTGAGTCCAAGGCCAGCCTGGGTTACCCGGTAAGTTTAGGGCCAGCCTGGGCTACAGAGTGAGACCCTGTCTAAAAAAACATTTGCCTCATCTAGCTGGGCTTGCTGGTGCACATTTGTAATCCCAGTAGTTTGGTAGGCTGAGGCAGGAAGATTTCAGTGGGATCCTGTCTCATAATACAAAGGGGCTGGGAATATAGCATAGAACAAAGGCCCTGTGTTCAACTCCCAGCACCGCCACCCAATGAAAGTCACCTCATTGCTTATAATATTTTCAAGACTTTTTTCTTTTATGTAAGCAATGGTATTTGTGGTTTGGAAAAATAATATGCAACATGAAAGGAGCACTTAGTAAATTGTGGGTCTTAACAGTGTATGTTAAGTTTTTTTTGTTTGGTTTTGTTATTTTTGTTGTTTTTGTTGAGATACCGTCTGTGTAATCTCAGTCGGCCTTGAACTCCATACATAGCACAGGTCAGCCTCCAATTTATAGTTCTCCTGCCTCAGCCTCCTGAGTGCTGGGATTGTAAGCATTCAACACCATACCTGGCTTGAATTTTAGTGAAAGATTAAAAGAAAAAACTTAAAAATTTTAGAGGACAGAGCCTTGAAAATGGAAGCATTTGTTTGAAATGCATGAAATGCTCATGGGGATCCTCTGTGTATGCTAATTTGTGGTATTTCTTCAGAATGACGGCAGTGACGTGCAGGTGGGTTTGTGCACCTGTGCAGAAGGAAAGATGACTGCTGAGAAGGAGCTGGCAGATCTCTTACATAATTTAAAGACTTTGTCACAAATATCTGAACTTGATAAAACAGAAGACCAGAGAACACAACCTCCAGTGGTTACAGAGAAGTTTTCAGATACGAATTTAAGGTAAAAGTATATAGATGTATGTGCCTTTTGTGTAGGACTGGGGATAGACCCCAGGGCTTTTGCACTGTTGTGCATTTCCAACCTTTTTCAGTTTTTATTTTGAGATAGTGTTGCACTGAATCACTAGGTTGCCCAAGCTGGGCCCTAAATTTGGAGTCCTTCTGCCTCAGCCTCCTAGAGTGCTGAGATTACAGGTGTGTGCCACCACATTCATCTGTCTGTGTGTTTTTAGAGAAAAAGCATATCAAGTTATATTTGCATGCTAAACTAAGTGAGGTTTTCAAGGTATGACATAGCCAGGATAGTGTTAGAGATTTTCAGATAGCTTCAGGAAGACTGGGAGAGAGAATTGAAGTCATTTTGATGCTGGTTGTGAGAATTACTAACACAAAGTTGCATGTAATACGTTCTTCTAAGACAACATGGGTTTGGCCAACTCATGCTTTTCTGCAGAGAACATGTAATTCCTTAGCTCACACTTTGATGGGGCCACTAGTGTTTTTCAGAGTCTGCCGAGTAGTTCGATTGTTTTCCTGTTAAGTACTGGGATTAAGTGCTTACTGTGCATCTGTAAGGTGGCTCTTAGACTCTGCTCCTTTGCCCCTCAGTTTATTCTAAATTTTGGCAATCCTTGTCCAAAAGCAGATCTCTTCCTCAAGAACAGAAGACCCCTGAAGTGAAGCCAGCGCCTTTTGTGAGAAGTCGATTCAAAAGACCAAAGCCGAACTTAGCAAGAGCAGCTTCAAGGAAAGGGTCTGCAGAGACGGAAAATTACACTTGTGAAACAAAGTTGGGAGCTGGTAAACTGGAGACTGTTATGCCTCGGCGGGACAGCGAACAAACCCCCACACTCCCTTCCCAGCCAGTGAGTGGTGATGGTGGAGATTGGGGGACAGCTGGGGGATGGGATGCTATGATGATTAAACTTCTCAGATTTCTGTGTATGCTTCCAGTGTCTTCAGTGATCTGATTCTTGTGCCTAGGGCGTCTCTTGGGTCCCAAGGTTTGTGTGTGAGTCTCTTGAGGTCTGAGCATAGGCAGGACGTGTGAAAAGGCATTTAGGGAGCCTGGGCTCTGGTTGAGGTTCTGGCTCTGTGACACTGGCCCAATAGTGTGGTATGCAACATGAAAAGAGGACTTAGTAAATTGTGGGTCTTAACAGTGTATGTTAAGTTTTTTTGTTTCTTTCTTTATCAGAAAAACATGGAGATGAAATGACAAGTTACAGGCTTGTGAAAGGGGGCTGGAGCAATGGCTCAGTGGTTAAAGTGCTAAGTTGAGCACTGAATACCCGGGTTCGATTCCTCAGCACCACATAAGCCGGGTGTGGTGGCACATGCCTGTAATCCCAGCACTTAAGAGGCTGAGGCAGGAGAATTATAGTGAGTTGCGGCCAACCTGCACTATGTCAGCCTGGACTATATAGCAAGAAAAAAAGAATTAAAGTTGTTATCCATGTATGATGGGGTTCCTATAATCCCATTACTTGGGAGGCTGTGACAAAAGGTGCTCGAGTTTGAGTTGGTTGCCCAAGCAACCTAACAAGATCTCTCAACAAATCAAGAAACAACAAAATAAAAATTCTTATTTGATGTCTTAAAATTGCTTAGTTCTTTACTGTGCACCAGTTTTTATACTTTTGCTTATATTCTTAACTTTCCTAACCTTATATTTATAAAAATAAACCATTTTTATTACTTTTTCTGATTAGAAAAATTGTTAATTTGGAAGTACATTCTAAACACGAGCCTTGTGTTTTGATGCTGGGGATCATGCCTAGGGCTGTGCACGTGCTGGCACAGGCTCTGTCTCGAGCCGGCTCACTCTCTTTCAGGATGTCTCGTCCCTCTGTCCTGCATTAATCAGATAGCAATTCAGAAATATGTATTTAGGCTTTTCTGCATAGGTACTGATGGGTAAAATAATGAGATAAGCACATATTTTTTGTTTTCACAAATGGCATCAACTGTTTTCTTTTGACTTTTTTCGCTTAACACGATATTGTGTCTGTTTTGGATCAGTATAGAGAAATTTGTCTTCTTAATGGCTATGTACAGATGCATTTCAAAGAAATTTGCTTAGTCTTTACTGATTTGTCTTATTGCTTTTGGGAGGTTGGTTCTTTTTGTTTTTATTTGTTTCTCTTTCTTTCTCCTTATCCTTCCTTTTGCATCCAGCCACTTACCTGCATCCCCAGCCTCGAAGGGAATGGCTCTGAAACTACTGTAATAGACATCTTTGTATATATACTTTTAGGTGTTTGAGTCATTTAATAAAATGAATTTCTAGAATTGGGTTGCTGAGAATTTAAAATTTTGGCAGGTATGATACTTTTGAGCTCTACAAAGACAATTTGTCCTTGTAATAGTGTGTAAAAATGTTTATTTGCTGATACTTTTACCAACCCTGGACGAATTTGTTTGTTTGCTTGATTTTCTAGGACATGTCTTCTCTAATGACATCAAGAGAAAAAGATAAGTCAGATCATAAGAAAGAGGAGGCTTGTGTACACACCGAAGAGGATGCTTCGCCTTCAAATTCTTGTGACCTTAAAGAGGACTTTCCATCCACACAAACTCAGGAAAAGGATATAGTTGTTCCCAGCGGGTAAAACTAGTCCTATTTCTTCAAATCTAAAAGAGACGTTTCTTTTAGATATTTATTTTTATCAAAATATGTTAATAGGTACATTTAAAAATGAATATAAGGCATACTTGGTTGATTTTAATTGATATGGCAACAACCTAAAATAGAAATCAGACAGAATTTAGCAATTTTTAATGCTTGCTGGTTTATCGTTATTTTAGTTGTATGCAGAGGGCTAGACAAATAGCACAGTGGTTAGAGCACTTGCCTAGCAAGCACAAGGCCCTGAATTTGATTCCTTAGCAACCAAGAAAGCCAAGTGTGGTGGCACAAACCCTTAATCCCAGTACGCAGGAGGCTGAAGCAAGAGGATTGCTGCTAGTTCAAAACCAGCTTGGGCTGCATAGTGAGTTCAGGCCCTGTCTGGATTATAGAACGAGACTCGTCTCAAAAAAAATAAAGAAGAGATAATTATATGCAAAGTAATCATCTTAAAAATTCGTTGTAAATTCATTACCTTTTAAACAATGCTAAAAAATACGCAACATAAAATTTACCATTTTAACAATTTTTACATGTACAGTCAGTGGCGTTGAGCAGGACTGTGTGGTGCCATGGTCTCCACCCTTGTGGATACTTTCACACCTTGGAACTCTGCCTGTACCCACTGTGCTGTCACTCACGCTGCCCTTCCCTCCTCATCCCAATCAACGCCCTGCTACTTTCCTTCTGTAGAAGTTTGGCTATTCTGGATACATCGTAGAAGTTCCTTATGTTTTCAAGTGAAATTAATATTTTTATAACCAAAATGTCATTTTCCTTGAATGATGAAAGAAATTTTCATGGTGATCTTAGTAGAGGAGGCTCAAAGGATACCTTTTTGCAGTATTTTCATCTTTTTGCGATCAAGCTCTCTGTCTTTCTTCCTGTCCCCTTTTCTAGGACTCATAAGATAAATACGTTCCAAGAAGAAATGAAGGAAAGTGTTACTCTTACAGCTCCGCCAGCAAGGGGCCGACTTCAGAGACCAAAACCAAATGTAAGACATGCTAGACAGAGGCAGGTGGTAGGCGAAAGGGGAACTACCGGAGTAAGTAAGGATGAGAGAACAGTGCTACCAGATGACACGATAGAGAAGTCCTTGGCAATGGTGAGTTGCTAACTGAATCTAACCTTTTGGTACATATCAGAATATCAAGTGGTAGCTTGGACTTGGTTTAGGATAATTTCTTAGCAGTGAATTTATCCAATTCTGTTTTTGATTTGCTATTCTAGGTTTTTGTTTTTCTTTTTTGCTGTGTTGGGTATTGAACCTAGGGCCTGGTGCATGCTAGTCAAGCACTCTACTGCTGAACTATATACATCCCTGCCCTGGACTTAAATTTATTATTTTTTTTAATCATGACACTCTTCATTGTGAAAAGGTTAACTGAAAATAAAACAATAAATATCTCATATCATACCACCTGAGATAGCCACTGAGAACCTTTTGGCAACCTTTTGGTTGGTTCTGTTTTCTATTCTGTCGGGTAGGGGTGGAGGGGATTGAACACAAGATCTTGAGCATGCTAGGTAAATGTGTTGCTACTAGTAGAGCTGTATTCTCCGACGAGCCTTTTGAGCTGTCTTACTGAGCCCATCATCATACATGCATGTATGTACACTTCTGGGAGGTTCATAAGGAAATTGTCATATACATATTATTTCCAACATTCTGTTATATAATGCTACTATAAGTAGCTTTTGTATCAAGAAATAAGGATTTATAGTTCATTGTTGTGTATAACAAAATGCTGTGTAGAATGAAATTTAGTCAGTGTCTTGTTGGATCTTTTGATGTTATAAAAAAGTCTGATATGATGCCTAAAAATATCTATTGTAGTTAGTCTCTGTTTTTTTGTCCTTTTCTCTATCAAGGTAAAAACCTAGATTCAAAGTCATTGTAATCTATTTATTTATTTCATTAGGTAGTTAATTTTAGTTAGTTGTATTAGTTAGTTATTGTTATACTGGGAATTGAATCCAGGGCCTTTGTACTTTCGATTTTTAAAATTTTAAGACAGAGGTGTCACAAAGTCACTTAACTGAGCTTGGCTGAGTTTTAACTTGGGGATCTTCTTGCCTCAGCCTTCCAGGGTACTAAGGATTGTAGGCCTCTGCCGCCACACCCAGCTGTAATCCTTATTTGAGCCAAAATACTCTTTTGTTGCTTGTAAGAAATAATGGAAAAATATTTTTGGTTTTTGGAAGTTGAGCCTGAGGCCATGTGTCTACTATGCCACTTTATGGCTGAGCATTACCCTTAGCCCAAAGTTTTTTTAAATTTTGTTTTTATAGCAGTTGACTTGTATATCTTTTAAATAAAGCATTTGCAAATAGAAGGATGTTGGATACCTAATTCTCTAGTTTGAATCTGTTTTTTCTTTTTTGGAGTGGGGATTGAACCCAAGGCCTTTATACCTAGCAGCATCCCAGCTCTGTTTTCAGACTGTGTCTTGCCAAGTTGCCTGCAGTGACCTTTGTACTCCTGAGCCTCCTGCCTCCCAAGTAGCTGTGATTAGAGGCATGTATCACTTGCCTACGTGGGTGTGGCTTGAATCTTAAGTTTTATAAAACTACCTGAGCTGGAGGGGCAGCTCAGAGCACTTGCCCAGACCTTGGGTTCAGTCTGCAGAACCATCATTTTCAATGATTGAAATGTTTTAGAAGGTGTGCTTTGCTGTTTTTTTTTTTTAAATACTAATAATGATTTTATCTTTTCAGGCAAATTCTCAAATTGAAACTGAAATTGAAGTTGTATCCTACAGAGTTTCAGAATGCAGAGTGGATGAAAAGCAGAGTCCTGTGATTCTTAGAGAAGACCTGCATGTTAGCAGAAAAGATGCTGTAGATGAAAAGATGATGTATGTTTACTTTATTATTATTATTATTTTACAACAGGGTCTCACTGTGATCGAGGCTGGTCCTGAACTCATTATGTAGCCCAGGCTAGCCTCAGACACATGGCAATCATCCTGCCTCAGCTTCCCAAGTGCTGGGATTATAGGCAGTAAGTTTGAGGAAAACATGGAACCTTTCAAAGATAGATACTAGAGTTATGCATAGTTGATTTTGTAAAGGAAGATCCTGAAATTTTTATGAAAGGGTAAAGTAGTGATTATTCATGAAACTGGAATATTTTTAGTTTACTTCAATTACAATAAAAGTAGTGTGGCTGATAGGTTCTCATTCTCTCTCTCTCTGTCTTGGTACTGGGAACTGAATCCAGGGCCTTTGAACTGAGAAACATCGATAGCCCTGTTTGAGACTTTTTGAAACTGGGTCTCTTTCCCCCTGTTTTTATTAATATGTATATGTATATGTAATACATAATGGTTACAATGAGCTTGAGTATTTTGTGCACATACGTATCATGTCAACTTTGCAGTCCCTTCCCATTTTTGGCCTTCTCACACCCTCTGCATCCTAACTCCCACTGTCACACCCATTTGGTTCTATAGAATGCCTGTATTCTGGGTTTCAAATACCAGAGAAACCATGTGATACTAACCATATTTAATCTTCTGTATCTGACTCACTTCACCACTCAAATCATCACTCTCTAGCTGAGCTTCCCACCCTGAAAATGGGCTGTAGTGGCCATGTCTTGATGACTCTTCTCTGGGTCCAGCAGAGCCCTTTCATTGGAATGATTCTCCAAATGTTCTTTTTTTTGAGACAGGATTTTGTTCTGTAGCCCAGACTGGTCCTGAACTCACTGTGGAGCCCAGGCTGGCCTTGGACTCAAAGCAGTCCTCTTGTCTCAGCCTCCTGAGTACAGGGATTACAGGCTTGCGCCACCATGCCCAGTTTATGTGGTGCTGGGGAATCGAACTCAGGTACTTAGTGCTTGACTTACTTAGCGCTTGCTTAGGCAAGTGATTTAATCGTTGAGCTATTCCTTTATCCCCACCCCCCTTTTTGTATCTTAGTATATTTTTGTTGAAATTCTTTAACAAGGCCTCAAGTCCGCATAAGAGCAGTAACAATGAAATTCATAAGGCTAGAAGATGTGAGAAAGAAAAAGAGGGACGTGAAATTTCACATTCCTTAGCTAAATGCTGAAAAGTCAATGTGTTTACATTCAGAAGACATTCAGGGGCTGGAGGAATGGCACAATGGTTAAAGTGCTTGCCTTGCAAGCTCAAGGCCCTGAGTTTGATTTCCCCAGCACCCAGGTGGGTGCCATGGTGCACTTTGAGAGCCTGAGGCAGGTGGATTGTCCTGGGGCCAAGGCCAACCTGGGCTACACCTGTGAGTTTAGGACCAGCCTGAATGACAGCGCAAGACCCTGTCTCAAAAAAAAAAAAAAAAAAGACATTCAGGTTATTGTTAGATTTCTTAGGCTAAGTTCACATCAAAGACTGAATATATGAATTGCTACATTAAATGAACTGAAGTCTATATCACAGATATATATATAAAGCAATAAATACAATGACATATTTAGTTATTTTAGGATTTTTTTAAGGAGGTCTTTCCCAGTGAGGAACAGGAAGAAACGAGTAAGATCATTATTACAAATTTAGTTAAAAAGCATGAAATTGAAAATAAAATTCAAGAGTCACAGATTGACTAGCTAAGTTCCTAGCCAATTGGACTAAGGCTTACATGGTCTTTTATCTTTACTATTCAATGATGGCTTCAGGGAAAAAGACCCCAAGAACCACTTATTTATCAATTCTTTCTGTTTTTAAAACTGAAAATATCCCAAATCAAAACCACTGCCTTCTGCCATTCCAACCCCAACTAAATATCTGTACATACCATGTACATCAAAAAATTTCACAGATTAAGATTTTATACCATTTCTCCATGTTGAATACAATTATTATGTCTTGCAAACAGATATACTAATAAAATAATTACAGGGGGAACTTTTATAGATTTTATGAGAAAGCTGGTACTGCTCTGGTGGAATACCACTCAAATGATTGATACATGTTTTTGTTACACTTTTATTTAGATGTGAAACTGGGTCTCAGTTACTATGTCACCCAGGCTGGGTTCACACTTCTGGTCTTCCTGCCTCAGTCTCTTAGAGTGCTGAGGTTGCAGGTGTAACCCTCCACGCCTGCCTTGATAGTCTCTTAATTTGTAATTTCCTGAAAATTTGGCAAGTATGTTCACTTTTTTGGTATTAAAGCTAAACTTTTATAGTTGATATAGGCTCTTAAATTCTTTCTCTACTTAGAAATTTATAACCTACTGAAATTCCTAGGTAGAAAATGTTGTGAAATAGTGTATAGTTAGTATTAGCTGTATGGAAGCCAGATGTTAAGAACAATATCCTTTAGCCAAGGCCTAACAGCACAGGCTTATAATCCCAGCACTCTGGGAGGCTGATGGAGGAGATCACAAGTTTGAGCCCATCAAGACAACTTAGTGAGAGACTCTGTTTAAAAAAAAAAAAAAAGGCCTGAGGATGCAGCTCAGTGTGAAGGTTCTATGCTTGATTCTCAGTGTTTTCCCCTCCAAAAGATGAAAAGAATGGTATCTTTGAGGTGAGGGTGCTGCATTGCTGCTTTTGTTGATGACTTACCATCTGCTTAATTACCAACATTAAAGTAGTAAAAACTCCTTTCTGGATTTAGTTCGCGATCCATCTGACTTACTGTATTATCTTTGTAACTATGATACACACACACACACACACACACACACACACACACACACACACACACATAATTATATGTAAAATATAAATTATATATTTATATTTTACATATAATTATACATAATTTTTTTAAAAAGTCAGACTGGGGATTAAACTCATGGGTGTTCTACCTCATCATGGCTCTTACTATTTTATTTTGAGACAGGATATTAACTAAGTTGCCCCATCTAGTCTCTAACTTGCTGTCCTCTTCTGTCATGTTTTAGGGAAGTATTTACTTACTTTTTCCATAGTGACTTCAGAATCTAGGAATTTACTGTGACTATTTCAGCTTCCTCTAACAGACAATATGGAATGACCTTGGTTTTGACAGGAAATGTGGTAGAGATGTTATTGTGTCCTTTCTTTATCCTCGCTAGTTAGGTGAAGTCATGCATAGAAGTAGACTTGGGTCATTGTGTGGCATCGCTCTTAACTCATGGTGCTATTACTTTTAGGTGGCTTTGAATAGTTGAGTTTTGCTTGAGCAAGTTTCTGATGTTAAACTTCCATTGATTTAGTACAGTTTTCTAGTGTTCCCTTTTTTCTTTTATTGAATAGCCTTTTCAAGATTAAGTTCAATCTTTGTATTCATTTCTAGTTTCCTTGCTAAACCATTTCCTTAGTGTAAAAAATTGGACATGTAAGCCAGGCCCAGTGGCACAGGCCTCTAATTCTAGGACTTTGAAAAGGAGTTGGGCATGTAGCTCAGAATGTAGGCCCTGTGTTCAGCCCCAGTACCACAACAAACAAACAGCAAGCAAAAACACTGACCATGTAGCCGAAGTCGTCAGTGATTAGGAGTGGTTTTCCCAGGACACGTTGTGCACACCCTTGTGTTACTGGATTCTGCTGATGCTTGTTCCCATGGGGGTCAGTAAGTTATTCCTGATGGATGACTTGAGGGGCACTTCATATCGAAATGGATGCTCCTCCGAATTTTGCATTTAGTTTTTGTGTGTTACTTCTCTTTTGGTCTTACACAATTACAGAAGTAGAAGTAGATAATGCTCTAATGCTTCTGAAAAGAAACCTTAAATGTTTGTTCACTTAACAAACATTTTAGTTTCACCTCTGTGTCAGGCTTCATCCTAGTTGGTGGTAATGCGGGATTGAACAAATTACAATTTTTGTTATTGGAGTATTGTGTTTAAGTTGGAGAGCACATTGTAAATAAGAGAAAAAAGTTGAGTAATACATTAGAGGAAAAGTGATGGAAATAGTGCCAGCAGAGAGAAGAACTAACAGTAGTGAAGGGGCAGTGTGAGGGAGGCAGCCGAAGCTCTGAGGGAGTACACCCGGCCAACTGAGGAGCAGCAGAGACCAGTGTGGACTTGGGAGAGGAGTGGTGAGTGTGTGAAAGATCGAGACAGAGAGTAGAAAAGGGTGCATCATGCTGGGCATGGTAAGATGTTTGAGTTTCACTCCGTGAGCACAAAGCACTAGTGACCTTTCGGGGTCTGTCTCTCCTAATGTTCTCTTACTATTGATTGGATAGACCTAGAGGATTTAAGTGATTAACTCAAAGTGGCATTGGCAATTTAGTTTTTAAACATAAGTTTTCAGGATTTATGATTTTCAGCTTGGCGGGAGCTTCTCAGGTTTCAGATTGCCACATGCTCAGGCTTTATATCTCTTAGAGAGGGAGTTCTGGTAAACTCTGGGTAGAAATCCATCACCTCCTGATTTGTAGCTTTTTGTAAATCATGAACCTATCCTGTTGTCTGTTCAGAACAGAGAGTAACTATCTAAATCTAGTTTTAAAATCTTCAGTGAGTTAATTAAAGCTGGAGTTATTAGCACCGTGATCTAGTTAGAACTCACTGGGTGCTGCCTTTGTATTTACTTTCAGAGGCACTTAAGAGGATTGGTACATTTGAAAATAGGCTACTTTTTTTTTTTCTTAGAGATTTTGTTTAAAAATATTCCTACAGTTAATGCTTTTTTTTTTTTTGAGACAAGGTCTTGTTCTGTATTTCAGGCTGGTCCTGAACTCACTGTAACTCAGGCTGGCTCCAAACTCACAGGTTTCCTGCCTCAGCTTCCCAAGTGCTGGAATTACAGGCATGCCCCATGCCCACCGTGTGTGGTGCCAGGGAATCGAATGTAAAGCCTTGTGCTTGCTAGGTTAGTTGCTTTTGCTGCTGAGCTACACCCTTAACCCCTGCAATTAGTTTTTGATGTAGATCTTCCAGAGAACTCTGATAACTACATTTACATTATTTTTTTACTGCCATAATTCAGGTCCTTGCTAGTTATTAAAATATTTCCAAGATACTTTAAGATCGAGCCATTAGGGTTGCTTTGGGAGCTGTGAATCTGCCATTGGATGTTATAACCATGTCTTCGTCTGATTTGGCACACAGAGACTAGTTACTCCATGAACCATTTTCAGTCTTTTTTTTTTTTTCCTTTTCTTTTTTTGACTCTGCATGCCCCTGAATACAGGACCCAGGGTCCCACCTTTTCTGTGTGCATTTAGGCAAGTGGCAGAAGGAGGCCCTCATTTTCTTAAGCTTGCTTTTTAGCGGAAAGACCAAGTGGTCATGACCACTTTAATAGGAATTGAACTGTTCTGTTTCCCATTGTTTGTTTATTGTCACCACCACCATTATCTTAGGTAACTGCCAGTTGTTCCAAATGATTCCGAATCTCTTCTGAATACTTCTAGAAAACTGGCTCAGGTAGGCTGCTGTCTAAGCCAGGGAAGTGACTGACAACGGAAGCAAAACAGAACACTTGGGAGTTATGAAGCAGAGTGCTGGACCAAAAGTCAGGAAAGAAA
>PVKB01008411.1:0-16996 GCA_004027205.1 Ctenodactylus gundi | reverse complement strand
TGTGGAACTTCCAGGGGTGCAAGGCGCTGACATAGGACATAAAACAGCACATCTGCTTCAATGTTTATCTATGTTCATATTCATATTTAAAATTGATAATATATAAATGCCTCATATATGTGTATACATCTTGTAGTGGCAGGTAGAAGTGACAGTCATTATGTTAGTATTGTTATTGATATTGTTACATCTATCATAGGGGATGCTATTTTTCCTTTTCCATTTTTATTAGTATATATACATGGGATACACAGTAGTTACAGTGAGCTTGAGTATTTTGTGCATGTATATATATCATATCAACATTACAGTTCCTTCCCCTCCTCTGTTTTGGCTCTCACTACCTCCCTCACCCCCCGATTCCCAGTACCACACTCATTTGATTCTATAAAATGCCTGTATTCTGGGTTTCTCATATCAGAGAAACTGATATTTAACCTTCTTGGTTTGACTCACTTCAAAGCATGATGATCTCAGGATGCTATTGTTTTGAGGATGGGGTAGAGCTGTTGAATTGATGGGTGTACCTACAACTTTTTTTTTTTTTTTTTGAGACAAGATCTCACTCTGGAGCCCAGGCTGGCCTTGAACTCACAGAAATCCTTCTGTTTCAGCCTCCCAAGTGCTGGGATTACAGGCATATGCCACCACGCCCGGCTTATGTGGTGCTGGGGAACTGAACTCAGGTACTTGGTGCTTTATGTACCATTTGGTAGGCAAGTGCTTTAACTGCTGAGCCACTCCTCCAGCCCCTACCTACAACATTTTTTAGGAGACATAGTCTCTGAAAGTTTATTGTTAATGTTTGTCCTCTTGGTTAAACACTGTCTTCGTGAAGATTTTGCCTTAAATATAGACACATTAAGAGAAAAAGTTGAGGGCTGGAAGAACGACACAGCAGTTAAAGCACTTGCCTAACAAGTGCAAGGGCCCTGATTTTGACTCCCCAGCACCACATAAGGCAGGTGTGTTGGCACACGCCTGTAATCCCAGTACTCCGGAGGCTGAGGCAGGAGGATTGCTGTGGGTCCAAGGCTAGCCTGGGCTACATAAGGAATTCAGGTCCAGCCTGAACTACAGGGTGAGACCCCCATCTCAAAAGAAAGAAAATAAAAAGTTGACTGTTGTGTTACACACTTGTAACTTCAGCTGCTTGGAAGATTGAAGCAAGAGGATTTTAAGTTCAAGGCCAATATGGGCCACCTAGCAAGATCTTGTCTCAAAACTAAAAATAATAATAATAATAATAATAATAATATGTTGCCCTTGTGTTCAGTCACTAGTACCACAAAAAGAAAAAATTAACATCAGTAACAATTTAGGAGATGTAATATCATTAATCAACTCAATCTAACTGATTTGTGTAGAGCTCTATACAATTACAGAACAATTACAGGAAACACATATTTTTTTCCACACGCACACAAAACATTTACAACAGTTCTTTATATGCTGGGCTATAAAGTTTCAATAGCTGGGTGTGGTATTACATGCCCTATAATTCCAACTATTTAAAGATTCAGACAGAAGGATCTTTAAGTTCTAGAACAACAGCCTGGGCAATATAGCAGGACCCTATATCAAAATAAAATTTAAAAATGGGGGCTGGAGGAACAGCACAGCAGTTAGCCCTAAATTCAATTCCCCCGCACCACATAAGCCGGGATGGTAGCACATGCCTATAATCCCAGCATTGCCCATGAGGGCAATTTAGTGACTTAATGAGACTGTCACTCAAAATCAAAACTATAGGGGCTAGAGGAAGGGCACACCTGAGTTGATACCCCAGCACCACATAAACCCGGCATGGTGGTGCACACCTGTAATCCCAGCACTTCAGAGGACTGCCATGAGTACAAGGCTAGCCTGGCTAGGACCAGCTTAGGCTACAGAGAGAGAGATCCTGTCTCAAAAAAAAAAAAAAAATAAAATAAAAAAAACATAAAGGGGGTTGGAGGTAAAGTATAGTGTGTAGGCCCTGGATTCCATACCGAGCACTAAAAAAAACAAAAAACAAACAAACAAACAAACAAAAATCTAGGTAGTCTTACAGTTATTTAAAAGAACTGATTCAATAACTTACAACTTTTTCAAACTATTTCTCTAAATAAATTCAAAGGCGAATTCTAGGAGGAATTAAAGGAAAAATAAACTGTGCTTAGCAGTACATGCCTGGAAACCCAGCAGTTGGGAGGCTGGAGCCAAAGGATCACAAATTATAGGCCAGCCTGGGCTACACAGCAACTTCAGGACCAACCAGAGCTACACAGCAAGCCGATGTCTCAAAAACAGTTTTTATTTGTTTATTTATTTATTTTGAGACAGGTTGGTCCTGAACTCACCATGTAGGCCAGACTGGCATCACACTCATGGCAATCTTCCTACCTCAGCCTCCCAAGTGCTAGGAATACAGCCATGTGATCAAAAAAAATTCACATGACATAAAATTTAACTTTTTTTTTTGGTAAATACATGAATTCCAAATTCTGCAGCACATTAGAACCATGGGGTTTGGGGAATTAGTTAGTGTCTGTGTCCACCCCTTCTTCAGACGTTCACTCCTTTTCTATCTGACCTTTGCCTCTCTTTCTACTCTGTCATTCACATCTGGGCCTTTTTATGTTATTATTTTTGGGCATTTCATAAGAGGGACACCCATCTGTAGCCAGTCTTTTGTGCTTGGTCCATCTCACTGAGCATTACTGACTCTGTGTGGCCCCATTTTTGTTCAAATGCTTCATATCTTTCTTTATGGCTGCATAGTATTCCATTGTGTTTAGGTACCACATCTTCTTTAACCATTCCTGTATGGATGGGCAGGTGGGTTGTTTCCAGTACTGGGCTATTATGAATTGTGCCGCTATAAACATGGCTATGCATGTGTCTTTTGGTATGTTGATTTATTTCTTTTGCGAATATGCCAGTAGCTGGATCAAATGGAATTTTCATTGTCGTGGGAACCTGACTGGGCCTAGGATGATCATAAGTAGAAGGCAGCTCATACCCCAATAATTTCAGTTCTCAAGATGAGACCAGGAGTGGAGCCCCTCCCTCTTATCCCAGGCCCAGGAAGGCCCGCAGTCCAGGTTGCATCATATCCAAATTCCTGATTTTCCCCTGGTTCCAGACCCTTACCAGCAAGCACATGGTCAGACCCGCCATGCAAATTAGGCTACTTTCAGATCCCAAGATCCCTCCAATCAGTAAATGACCCTTGCCCTGTTACCGTGGCTGACTCACTTCCGTTAAACTGCTTATAAGCCTGGCCCTCACCTCCAATAAACAAGCTGTTCCACTGATTCAGCCTCTGGGGTGTGATTCTGTCGTACTCATGCCACTCGAGACCCTGTTCCCTCATACTTCACTGGTTCCTGATTGCCGGAGGCAGGGACCCCCACAGACCCCAACACATTGTCCTTTTTTGGGGGGAGACAGGGTCTCGCTCTGTAGTCCAGGCTGGTCCTGAACTCATTATGGAGCCCAGGCTGGCCATGATCTCAAGGCAATCTGCCTGTCTCAAACTCCCAAGTGTTGGGATTATAGGCGTGCACCACCACGCTCAGCTTATGTGGTACTGGGGAACTGAACTTGGGTACTTAGCACTTGCTGGGCAAGCACTTTAACCCCATTCTTAGCTTTCTAATGAATAGTGGTTGTACCAGCTTGCACCAGCAGTGGAGTTCCTTTTTTTTCTGCACCTTCGCCAACAATTGTTGTTTATAGAGTTTTGATGTAGGCCATTCTCATTGGAGTGAGGTAAAACCTCAGTGCTGTTTTTATTTGCATATCTCTGTTGGCCAATGATGAACACTTTTTCATATGCTTGTTGGCCATTTGTACTTCTTCTGTGAGGTTTCATTTCATTTCAGCTGCCCATTTCTTGATGGGATCATTTATTTTAGGGGGTTTTATGTTTTTCAGTTCCTTGTATATTCTAGATATTAATCCTCTGAAGTGTTACTGGCAAATATCTTTTCCTACTCTGGGCTGTTTCTTCATCTTGCTGATTGTTTCTTTTGCTGTGCAAAAGCTTTTTAATTTAATCTAGTCCCATTTGTTGATTCTTGCTTGGATTTCTCATGTAGTTGGTGATCTATTCAAAAAATCCTTTCCTGTCCCTATGCCTTCTAGGGTTTTACATATTTTGTCTTCTGGTAGGCACAGTGTTACTGTTTTGATGTCCAGTTCTTTGATTCATTTTGACCTGATTTTGGTGTGTGGAGACACATATAGGTCTAGTTTCATTCTCCTGCATGTGGAGATCCAGTTTTCCCAGCACCATTTATTGAATATGCTGTCTTTTCTCCAGAGAATTGTTTTGGCCCCTTCTGTCAAAGATCAGTTGTCTAAAGGTGTTTGGGTTTGTTTCAGTATCCTCAATTCTGTTCTACTGATCCTCTTGTCTGTTCTCACATCAGTAATGTAGATTTAATCACTGTTGCTTTGCAGTATTTTTTGAAGTCTGAGATTGTGATTTCTCCAGCTTTGCCCTTGTTACTCAGAATTACTTTAGAGATTCTAGGTCTTTTCTGGTTCTATATAAATTTTAAGGTTTTCTAGTTTTTGAATACAGCTGGCATTCTGACTGGCATTGTATTGAATCTGTAAAGTAGCTTTGGGAGTATGGCCATTTTGACAATATTAGTTCTTCCTATCCAAGAACATGGGGTATCTTTCCGTTTTCTAAAGTTCTCTTCAATCTCTTTCTTTAGTGGTTTGTAGTTTTCTTTGTAAGAGGTCTTTCACCTCTTTGGTGAGGTTTACTCCTAAGTATTTTATTTTATTTATTTGTTGTTATTGTGAAGGGGGTTGTTTTCTTGATTTCTCTTTGGATTGGTGTATAGGAATGATACAGATTTGCGGGTATTGATTTTATAACCTGCTACTACACTGAATTTATTTATTAATTCTAAGAGTTGTTGGGTGGATTTTTTTGGGTCTTCTATGTAGAGTATCATGTCATCTACAAATAGGAATATCTTTACTTCTTCTCTTCCAATGTGTATTCCTTTTATTCCTTGCTCATGCCTGATGGCTTCTGCCAAAATTTCAAGCACTATGTTAAATAGTAAGGGTGACAATGGACATAATTGTCTTCTTCCTGAATTTAGTGTGAATGCTTTCAGTCTTTCTCCATTTAGGATTATATAGGCTGAGAGATTGTTATAAATAGCTTGAATCACGTTGAGGTGGGGTCCCTCTATTTGTATTTTCTTCAGAGTCTTTATCATAAATGGTGCTGGATTTTGTCGAATGTTTTTCCTGCATCTGTTGAAATAATCATATGATTTTTATCTCTGCATCTGTTAATGTGGTGTATTACATTTATTGATTTGTGTATGTTGAACCATCCCTGTATGTGTGGGATAAAGCCCACTTGCTCATGGTGTATAATCTTTGATTTGCTGCATTCTGTTGGCAAGGATTTTATTGAGTATCTTCACATCTATCTATATATTTTTGAAACAGGGTCTCATTCTGTAGTCCAGGCTGGTTCTGAGCTCATGTTACCCAGACTGGCCTCAAACTCACAGTAATGCTCCTGTCTCAGCTTCCTGAGTGTTAGGATTACAGGTGTGTACTACCACACCAGGCTTTCAAAAAAAGTTTTTAACTGACAAATATTTGTACTTATTTATGGAGTACTATATGATTACATGTATATAATGCATAATGATCAAATCAGGGTAATTAGCATGTTTCATCTCAAACATTTGCCATTTCTACCTGTTGAACTTTTTTTCTAATTTATATACATATGGAACAATTTGCAGATTTGCATGTTATACTTGCACAGGGGCCAAGCTAGTCTTCTGTGTGCTGTTGAAGTGAACATAATAATTCCTTTTTATTTTTTCTGAGACAGGGTTTTGCTCTGTAGTCCAGATTGGTCCTGTATTCACTGTGTAACCCAGTCTTGCCTTGAGCATAGGGCAATCCTCCTGCCTCAGCCTCCTAATTGCTGGGATTACAGATGTGCACCACTACGTTTGGCTTATGTGGTGCTGGAGAACTGAACTTAGGGCTTTGCACTTGCTAGGCAAGCACTCTAACCACTGTGTTATTCCTCCAGCCCCTAAGTTCTTTATTATATAACTCATTCCAAAAAAAAAAAAACAGAAATAAAAGGCATAATTCCCAGTTTATTTTAGGAGAACTGTGTAACTTTGATACACAGATCTATCCTGACTGCACACCAATGGGAATGTGCTATGTGCCTCTGGACTGCACATTCAGAATGGTTGAGTTGGGCTGGACCAGGTGGCACAGCTTAGAATCCCAGCATGGCCGGAGGCTGAGGCAGGAAAACCCCAAGCTTGAACCCAGCCTGCATAACTTAGTGACTCAGTGAGACTTTATCTCAAAATCAAAACTAAAATATGGCCTGAGGATGTACTGCAAAGGCCCTGGGTTGGATCTTCAGTCCTGACTAGAATAAGAAGGGAGAGTAGAGGAGGAAAAAAAGGTTAAAATGGCAAATTTTAAATTATGTGTATTTTATCATAAATTATAAGAAAACCTGTTAATAACTTATTCTCATAAATATGGATGGAAAATACAAACAAAATACCACATTGATAAGCAATTATATAAAAGGTAATACTCCATAAACAAGTTTTCTTCCAAAAATTAAAGGTGGTAGGTAGGTAGGTGTAGTGGTGCATACCTAAATAATTCCAGCACTCAGGGAGGCTAAGGCTGGAAGATTTGAAGTTCGTGGCCAGCCTGGGCAATTTAACAAGACCCTGTCTTAAGGCTGGGTGAGTAGCACAATGGTTAGAGAACTTGCCTAGCAAGCACAAGGCTCTGGGTTTTTTTTCTCCCCATTTTATTGATATTTATACATGCAAAATTTAAGGTTTACAATGGAGTTGAGCCTTTTATGCACATATGTATCTTGTCAAGGTGACAAGGGCTTTCCCACTCTCCTTTTGTCCTTCCCCCTACCCTACCCTACCCTCCCTCCCTGTTTCACTTTGTTTTTCATTTTAAGTTCCATAGGAGTTGTGCTCTGAGACTCTCATATCAGAGAGACCATTCGATGTTTCACCTTCTGCTTCTGGCTCACTCCACAAAGCATGATGTTCTCAAGTTTCTTCCATTTAAGGCTCTGGGTTTGATTTCCCAACACCACATAAACAAGTTGGGCCTGGTAGTGCACACCTGTAATTCCAGCACTCCAGAGGCAAGAGGACTGCTGTGAGTTCTAGGCTAGCATGGGCTCCATAGTGAGGTCAGGACCAACCTGAGCTACAGAGATCCTGTCTCAAAAAAAAAAAAAAGCCTCAGCCATAAATAGATAGAATGAGCTCATAAAATTTTGAGCCATTAAGAGACTAAAAAGGTAAAAACACGGAGAAGAAGGAGATACTGACAACACAAACCCACAAAGGGCGCATCTCCAGGAACGAAGTTTCTGCCATCAATAGGAGAGAACAATCTGTGGCCAATAAGAACATAAAATGCTGTTCAGCATCATTCCCCACCTGGTAACACGAGCTAAGCCTCTCATGCCCTGTTATCACACGTACCTCTAACTAATACAGTAAAAGTAAAGTGAGTACGAGTCCAAGTACCAGCAAGGATGCTGGGCACTGAGAATGTTCATGCAATGCTGGTGTGAGTGTAAATTGGTTCAAACATCTTGGAAACTTGGCAGAATCTATATAAGCATTTCAAATACATGCCCACCCTGTGACAAGGCATTTCTCATACACAACAGAAATGAGGACTTGGGTCTCTTGAACAAAATTTGCAAGAATGTTTATAGGGTTGGAGGAATAGCTCAGTGGTTAAAGCGCTTGCCTAGCAAGCTCAAGGACCTGAGTTCGATTCCTCAGTACCACGTCAGCTGGGTGACGTGGCACATGCCTATAATCACAGAGCTTAGGAGGCTGAGGCAGGATTGCCCTATGCTTAAGGGCAGAGGAGGCTACATAGTGAGTTCAGGACCAGCCTGGACTACAGAGTGACGCCCTGTCTCAAAACAAAAAAATGTTTGTGTCAGTTTTACTCCTAATATCCCAAAGCTTGAAATAATTCAGATGACCCCCATCCACAGTAGAGTGGACTTATAAATGACAATGCAATCACATAATGGACTGTGACTCATCAATGAATACAAAGACCTCCCCCCGAGCAGTTTGGGGAATCTCTGTGAAGCAGGGGTGGAGACATCAGCCCCTGGGCCCTACAGAGCCAAGAAAATAATTTTCTCCAGCCTGGCCAAGGTTTCATCAAAGAGAAGCAGTTTCAACCATCCCATTAGGGGTGATTTAATTAAATGTTTTACCAAATGTAGCAGGCTAATTTTTAAATTGGTAATTTTTTTTGAGATAAGGTCTCACTCTATAGTCCAGGCTGGTCCTGAATTCACTATGTAGCCTGGTTAGACCTGACTATGGCAATCTTCCTCGTTCAGCCTCTTGAGTGCTGGGATTGCAGGTGTGTGCCACCATGCACAGTTTCTATGGTGCTGGGGATTTAAATTAAGGGCCTTACACTTGCTAGGCAAGTGCTGTAATGACTGTTCTATTTCTCCAGCCCCTACCAGCCTCTCTCTCTCTCTCTCTCTCTCTCTCTCTCTCTCTGACAAGATCTTGCTCTGTAGCCCAGGCTGGTCCCGAACTCACGATGGAGCCCACACTGGCCTTGTATTCATGGCAGTCCTCCTGCGTCAGCCTCCTGAGTGCTGGGATTACAAGCGTGCGCCACCATGCCTGTCTTATGTGATGCTGGAGAAGCGAACTTGGTTGGGTACTTAGCGCTTGACATAGCAGTTGTTAGGCAAGCATTTTAACTGCTGAGACATTCCTCCTTACCCTGTATACATTTTTTTTTACAGTGCTTCCTTTCTTAATACAAAATATGCCCATCTTGGGTGAATATATATATTTTTTCCAGTGGTTTATTGCTGCCTCATTTTTAAATATATTAGTGTTACTTTATGCATTTGCGTCCTGTGTTGAACAGCCTTTTTTTAATTTACCTTTATCTGTCCAGCTTTCACCTAGCAAGAGTTCCAGGCTAGCAGGCAGATGGTGCCTTATTCTCTGTGAAACTGAACACAACAGTTTTTAACACTCCCCCAAACATGGTTGGAAACAGTTACACTGATGCCTAAATTGCCATTTTCTGCCAAAAGCTGTGCAAGGCTTGTGTCAAAGACCAGGCAGTCCCTGTTCATAGTGGCTGTCACTATTCCCTCATGAGTAGTTCGAGGAGTCACTTCCCAACTCAATGACCGTCAATGACCATGAAGCTCCAGTCGATAAACAGACATTTTTTCCAGCTTGCCTGGATATTGCTATCAGCTACACAATTGCAAAGAACTGCTGGTGACCATCATATTTCTCCTTATCTCCAAGAGGAACATGACCTGAAAGCCAAAGCAGGACTGCATCATCACCCCATCACAAGCACCAGGAAGATTAATGTCTGCAGCAAGGACAACCATATCCTCTCCTTGAACATCCTGATGCACTTGTGCGGACGCATCAGGTGGGAAATGAGGACCTCCAGGGAACCCTGCAAGTGCACAGGCAGGAGTAAGCCCCAAACTCGCAAAGCTTCTTGTGGCCTGCTTTCTCTGTGTGCTGTATGGTGATCACACATCCATTAAATGCATATTTACAAGGGAAAAGTACAGAATTAGCCACTTCCTCCATAGCCAAGTTTCGAACAGATCCCAATGGGCACTGGCAAACTGGACAACACATGAGTTTTGGGCAACAGTCGTTACGAACATGACAGCCACTCTGGCATGGAAGGATGGGTGGTAACACACAGTCAAAGCAGAGGGGATATTTGAAAAGACTTGCCAAATCATTGTTGGATGCAGCGGTGTCCAACAGGGCAGGCACCCTCTGGAACGGTGAACACGTAAAAGCACCAGTAGGCAATGCAGTAGCAGTTTGACGGCTCGTCTTTCTCTTTTCCTAGTTCATACACTGCCCTCCCACCCCCCCAAAAATTACCATGTCCACAAGAAGAGCACGGTAGTGCAAATTTGAGCCTAGCTATGAGCAATTTAACAATTTAGTGAAAACTTTCTCTCAAAATTAAAAAGTAAGGAGATGAGGAATGGCACAGAGATTAAAGAACTTGCCTTGCAAGTGCAAGGCCCTGAGTTGATTCCTTAGCACCAAATAAAGTCAGTCGCGGTGGCACACGCCTGTAATCCCAGCACTCAGGAGGCTGAGGCAGGAGAATTGCTGTGAGTCCAAGGGCCCCCGTGGGCTCCACAGTGAGTTCAGGATCAGCCTGGACTACAGAGCAAGATCCTGTCTAAAATAATAATAATAAAGTAAAAAAGGGCTAGGAATGTAGCTCAGTACAAAGGCCCTGGGTTCAGCCCCCAATACAAAAAGAATAAAAAAGGCGCACTCACACTTCGCTGGCGTAAGTTGGCTGTGGGGGGCGCAGGCTCGGGAGAGTTGGAGAGCGCTGAAGCCCGAGGACCTCAGCGTGGACGCGGGGCAGTGGTGGAAGAGTTGTGCGGTTCGCGTGCCTTCGGGAACTGAACGCTGTTAGCCGAGGGCTCTTCGCGGAACTCCCTGTCCTCCTCCTGAGGACCCGCAGCCAGCTAGCCGGCCCGAACCAGCGTGGGCCAGGTGGGAAGCGCACTTGATCCGCATCCCGCGCTCCGAGCCGCTACGGGTGCTGGGTGCTGCCCATGAGTGCCCGCCTGGGCCCCGAGCCCCAGCCGCCGGCCCCGCAGGAGAAGCCCGTGTTCACGCAGCTCAAGCAAGTGCTGGGCACCGCCAACCCGACCTGCGACACGGCGTTCTTCCCCGGCGAGGGCCTAAAGCCCCCACAGCCGAGGCCGCGACCCGCCGCGTGGGTCCCCCCGTCCGCCCGTTTCTCCCACAGCGGCCCACTCACTTCCCCTCTGCACCACGCTCCGGGCCACCATCCCGACTGGCCAACGGCGATGCTCCAGAATGGGGCCCCTCTTCCTTCCTGTGCTGCTACAATTGCTTCCAAACTGGCGATGCGCAGCCCAAATTTACCCGCCACTCTGCGGGTGAATTCGCCAAACACCCAGCCTGGCAGGTATGACAGGAGAAATAACCCCGACTTGGAGAAGCGCCGCATCCACGACTGCGACTGTCCCGGTTGCACAAAAGTTACACAAAGTCCTCTCGTTTAAAAGCTCTGCTGTGACTCACCCTGGCGAGCGGCCGTACAAGCGCACCCGGGAAAGCCGCGGCTGGAGGGGCGCACGGCGCAGGGAACCCGCGCGGCGGGGCGGCCCAGCTCTCCTGCCCCGGCCACCCGGCGCGGCGCGGGAAGAGGCGCCGGAGCTGAGCGCAGGCCCTCCGCCGCCCCTCCCTCGGCTCCCCTCCGGCAGCAAACATTACTGTTCAGATTTTAAAAAGCAAAAAATTGGAAATGTGTATTTGAAAAAAACAGGGAATACAACGCATGAATACCAAGGTGCTTGGTCATTTTAAGAATCTGCAACGCCTGCTGTAGTGTACCTGGCTCTCCTCAAGCCGACCTCGTGTCACCGGAGGCAGCCACATCTCCCCGCTAGCGGCGGCGGAGGGTGCGCATGTGCGGAGGGGCTGCGCTTGTGCGCATGTGCGGAGCCTACGGCGCCGCCGTCCTACAACCCGGACTGTGTAGCATAAACAGATGAGTTGGCAGGCACCGGAAGAATGGGTCGTGTGTCGAGATTTTATTTGACGTGATGGTGTAGTTTTTGTCGCTCCTTAGAGGAACGCAGTATACCTGACAATTCACAGATGGACACTGAACAAATGCGTTTCTTTCTAAATATACTAGTTGCCTGTATTTGCTACTGGAAATTTTATAAATACACAAAGCAGCTTTATAGGTTTACTACAAGTTTACTACAGGGATTCTTTTGGGAAAACGTGCTGCTTTTTAAAATCACCATGAATACATTTCCAGTTAGAATTTGTGGTAAGAGACCTCTCAAAAATGTTACCAAATTCATTTCTTTAGGGGGTAAAGAATAATCATTTAACTGGACTTTAAAAAGCAAGTTTCTTGCACCAATTAAAATACGATTATTTTAAATACAAGAGATGTTTTATATGAATTGTAAACTGAAGAGCTTAAAGATAGTTACAATATATGAAAGTTAAACGTCTTACAACAAGCTACACGTAGTATCATTCTTAAAAGAGGGACTTACCTAGTTTTCACACTGTGCTGCTGAATGTATGATGCAGTTTCACGTATGGAAACATTAAATTTATGATGCAGTTTTCATGTACTGAGATGTTTGCTTGTGTGGTACTGTTGGTTAAAGGACAATTTATGTGGATTCTGCATGTAATAATACAGTGAGGTACAGTAATTTTACATAAATTACAGTGCAGTTTAATCTGTTAATATTGACTCTGTGTCTGCCCTAAAGTATCAATGATATGTTGAATACTTTGCACGTGCTACATATATATGATATAAAATGGTAGTGTGAGGCCAGTGCTGTTAACCAAGGGCAGAATCATAAGCAAAATGCCAGAGGGGGTCTTAATTGAAATTTAATTTTGTTTTTAAAATATTGTTTACCTTTATATTGTGGTAATATAATAAGTATTTTTAGAACACAATTTTCATAACTTGATAAATTATACTTTTGTTTGTTAGAAAAGTTGCTCTTAAAATATGTAAATAGGTGACAAATGGTGTAAATAATTTTGTAAGAGGCTTAAAATGTTTATACATAGAAACATACATAAAAAGCATAAATCAGTTGTGGGTTTGCTTCTTTTTGCCTCTTATTTTTGTATTGTGGTCATTGCCTATGCAAATAATGGAGCAAACAGCTCTATAGTTGTAGAATTTTTTGAGAGAATGAGATGTTTATATGTTAAAGACAATTTCTGGGAAATAAAAAGTACCTAAAGATAAAAAGGAAAGAAAGGAAAAAAAGGAATAGACAAAACTAGTCTGCAGTGATAAAAGCCAGAATAGTGGTTAATCTAGATTGGAGAAGTAATAGGGTAGGGCAGGGCGGGAGAGTCTTCTGAAATGTAGACGTATTTGTATACCTTGATTTGGTGGTGGTTGTACAGATGTATGCATATGCACAATTCAGTCATGACTTTTGTTTAAGATTTGTGCACTTTTGGTCAGGCATGGTGTGTTCCTGCAATCCCGGCCACTTGGGAGCCTGATAATCAATGGGAGCCAGCTGATACAAGCCTATAATCTCAGCACTTTGGGAGGCTGATACAGGAGAATCACAAACTCAAGTCTAGCCTGGGAAACTTAGTGACTTACTGAAACCTTGTCTCAAAATCAAAAGCCAAAATGTGACTGGGGATATATAGCTCAGTGTAATAGCCCTGGGCTCAATCCCCAGTACCATACACACACAGAAAGAAAGAATGAAAAAAGAAAGAAAGGCTGGAGGAATGGCTCAGCATTTATAGCGCTTGTCTGTCAAGTGCTAAGTACCCAAGTTCGATTCCCCAGCACGGTGTAAACTCTGCGTAGAGGCTCACGCCTGTAATCACAACATTCAGGAGGCTGAGACAGTCCAAGGCCAGCCTGGGCTCCAAAGTGAGTTCAGGACCAGCCTGGGCTACAGAGTGAGACCCTGTCAAGACAGAGAGAGAGAGAGAAGCCGGACCTGGTAGTGTAGGTCTATAATCCCTGTACTCTACTCTGGGAGGCTGAGGCAGGAGAATCACAAATTTTAACGTAGTTTATTTAGCAAGACTCTGTTTCAAGATTTTTTTTAAAAGTATGAATAGTTGGGCTTGATCTCTAATGCCACAAGGAAGAAAGAAAGGCAGGCAGGCAAGGGAGGTAGCTCAACATGCCCCAGGTCCAATCACCAATACCAATGAGAGAGAGAGAGAAAGAGAGAGAGAGGTTCATGCACCTTGTATAACATACTTCAGTTTTTAAAAATAAAGCCAGGCCCTGTAGCACCAGTTTATAATCCCAGCACTCTGGGAGTCTGAGGCAGGAGGATCACAAGTTTGAGCCCAGCCTGGCCAATTTATAATTTAGCAACTTGCAAGATTCTGTCTCAAGATTTAAAAAAAAAAAAGTCTGGGAATGCCACTCATTGTCAAGGCCCTGGGCTAGATTCCCAGTATCACAAAAATTAATCAATCAAAAAGAGAAACAATATAGATAGATGAAGGTAAACATGGAAGTAGTGACCTGTGGGTGAGTTTCTGCATGAGGAGGGGTCACGTGCAGGTCTGCCTGTGGATGAAAAATCACTAGGCCAGCCACAGTGGGTTCATCTTCAGACTTGCTTAGCCTTTTTTTTTTTTTTTTTTTTTTTTTGAGACAGGGTCTCGCTCTGTAGCCCAGGCTGGTCCCAAACTCACCATGCAGCCCAGGCTGGCATCCAACTCATGGCAGTCCTCCTGCCTCAGCCTCCCAAGTGCCGGAATTAAAGGCATGTGCCACCACGTCCAGCTTGTGTGGTGCTGGGGAATCAAATTCCGGCACTTAGCACTTGACTTAGCACTTTAACTGCTGAGCCATTCCTCCAGCCCAGCTTGACCTGTTTGGGACCCACAGACTACAGGGTTCCATTGTAGGAACCTTCCTCAACGTGTGCCGAAGTCAGTGAGAGAGGGAACAAGCCTCTAAGTAGGAATGGTGAGGCAGATCTATTCCATATATTGGTGAGCAATGTTTAATAGAAGGGCAGTTCTAAAGCTGGACAGATGGCACAGACCTATAATCCCAGCACCCCAGAAGGCTGATGCAGGAGGATTGCAAGTTTGAGCCGAACCTAGGCAAGTTAGTGGCTTAGAAAACCCTGTCTCAAAACTAAAACTGAAAAGTGGGCTAAGGATGAAATTTAGTACAAAGGGCCTGTTCTATATCTTCAGTATTGTAGAACAAACCAAAACACCTACTAGCTTGGTTCTTCATGGGCTTTTTTTTTTTTTTTTGAGACAAGGTCCAAGCTGATCCTAAACTCACTGTCGAGTCCAGGCTGGCCTTGAACTCACAGCAACCCTCCCACCTCAGCCTGGGATTAAAGGTCTGGGGAATCAAGCCCAGGGCCTTGTGCTTGCTAGGCAAGCACTATAAATGCTGAGCTACTCCCTGGTCCTTTATGGATGCTTCATTTGGAGAAATACACGTATTTTGCCTATAGGTATTATCTCTTGACACCAAAAATAATGACTGGAATGGTTTTAGCAACTCCTCAGAAGAGATGGGAACTTTTCATCATCTCATTAAGGCCTGGTGAAGGGATCCCTGAGGTCCTGCGGGTGAAGGGGTGGGGAAGTACCTGAGAAGTACATGGGACTGGATTCAGCTGTGCCTGGTAGTGCAGGCCTGTAACTCTGGGACTCTGGGAGGCTGAAGTAGGAGGATCACAAGTGCAGACCCAGCCGGAACAACTTAGCAACTCAGTGAGAACCTGTCTCAAAATCAAAAACAAAAAAATGGGCTGGGAATGTGAATCAGTGTGAAGACCCTGGGCTCAATGTCCAATTACCATAATAAATAAATAAGTAGGGTTCAAATTGGGGATGGTGGCACTCTGGGAGGCAGAGGGATCACAAAGTTGAATTCAGCCTGGGCAATTCAGCAAATTAGCAAGAACCTGTCTTTAAATGTAAATAAATAAGGCTGGAGATAGAGCTCAGTGCAAAGGCCTTGGTATACCCCAGTACTGGGGTAGGGGTGGGGGGAGGAAGGACGGAAGGAATCGGGTTCAGATCTAGCCCTACCGCCTTAACACTTGTGTGGCTTTGGACAAATTCTTTCGTCTCTCAGGTGAACTCAACGATGTGTATAACATGAGGGGCATTATACCTGCCTCTAAAGATGGGCAGGTAGGATAATGTTTTGGTAATTGTAAAGCTCTGTGTGACTTACCATGGTCCCTCACAGACTAGAGGAATAGCACAGCGGTTAGAGCACTTTCCTAAGCAAGATCAAAGCCCCGAGTTTAATTCCCTAGAACCACATAAACCGAGCACTGTGATGCACAAACCCGTAATCCCAGTACTCTCAAGGCTGAGACAGGAAGATTACTATGAGTTTGAGGGCAGCCTGGGCTACATACTGAGTTCGGGACCAGACTGAACTACAGAGCCAGACCTTGTCTCAAAAAACAAAACAAAACGAAACAAAACAACAAAAAATAACAAGCTAACCAATCAACAGTCCCTCCCTGTGCGGCTGGGGCACTGCAGCATGCTGCTGAGGAGGGAAGTGCAGAGGACCAGAGGCCTGCATCAAGAGTGTGCAAAGCAGCTCCTTTCAGCCAGGACAGCGACCTCTCCTATCCCAACAGCCTCCTCCACACCAGTGGAGTTGCAGGAAGGCCTCTCCTTACAGGTGAAGATCTATGACACAGCGTTTGAGATATTCACTGGGAGAAGATGGGAAGAGGAAAATTCCCAAGGAGGGGCTGAGTACAGGGAAGCTTTACGCTGTGCCTAGTGCCCTGCCCTAAGTCCTTCCCACTGCCTCCGAGAAGTATCCACAAATTGGCAGTGCCCTTTGAACCACCGAAGGTGAGTCCTGGTTCTGTGCTCAAAGGTTTCTGTGGTGAACCTTTGTGGGGGTGCGCTGGAAGAGAGGGCAGAACTCCAGGATCATTTTGGAACATTCAGGAATAGGTGGGCCCCTGCCACCCTGAGCTCCCACTCCAAACTAGCAATAATAAAGAGGTGGGGTGCAGGCCAGGATTCAGCCTCAATGTGGGATGCGGCTAAGGAGAGGGTAGGTGGCATCTGCTCCCAACACCTTGCCCAGACACACACTTCCTGAACTGCCCACCAAGGAAGGTCCCGGAGTGTGCCCGCCTTCCTGACATGTCTATTGGACTGCACTTCTTGCCTGAGTGAGGTCCCACCTTCCAGAATCTATGCAAGATGCAAAACCCAAACCCCTTTGCTTGCCCTCTGAGCCTTTTGTGACCTGGCTACTGCTGCCTTTGCATGTTTTGCCCAGGTGCCCCCAACGAACCTAAGGCTCCCTGACACACCAGCATTTGCTTTTCTGGCTTCTACTCAACTCTTAA
>PVKB01008410.1:0-16993 GCA_004027205.1 Ctenodactylus gundi | reverse complement strand
GAAATGACTGGGTAAAAAATAGCAACTTGTAAAAATCAAAGGGTTCTACAGTTAATGCTACATTCAAAGGTAATTACTTAACACAGGCGACGCTGAGCTGCACAGCCTACAATTCTGCAACTTTCAATAGGTCCCTTTGCTTCGACTTTAAATAAAAGAAATTCCTTTCATTTTGTCAAGAAAACTTTTCTCTACCTCACTACTGCCTGACAAGGGAACAGATGGCAATTTAAGGGGAGAATTTATGAGAGCCACAATCTTAATGTTGCATAAAGGAAAGAAAAAGACTCGCATCAAAACCACTGACAAATGTACTTGCTAATATTAATGCACTCCCCATTCATCCAATATGCTTCCTAATTGCTTTTCTGTACATAATAATGGGGCACCTGCTGCTCAACATTGCAAACGCATCAGGATTTCTCCAAAGTCAAACAGCTCTGCAACTGGCCTCTCCCAGTGATGAATGTGAAGCACTGTATCACACACAGTTCCTGTCAGTGGCATAATTAAAATTTTATACTTACAGAAAAAGATAGTAAACAATCAGTTCTTAAATGGATTCACAAGAGGAACTCTTGTTACAGCCAACTTTATAATTAGTATGCATCATGTACTGCTAATATGTCCATGACAAGAAAATAGGAAAAAAATGGAACGTGAGTTGCTCCCTTTAATGCAATGCTGAACTACTAAAAAAAATCGACTATTACTATTACTGTACTTTTGCGTTAAGAAACTGGTCTGTGTCGGCATGCTACATCCTCCACATGTCTTGTTTATGGCTTCCCAAGTGCCAATGACAGATAAGGAAGCGTGGATAAAAATTTTGTGTACATACACACCCATAAAAGGGTGGCTGAAAATTCCACATCATGTGGGTACACAGGTCAGACAGCTGCAGCTTCCTGGCCAGAAACAGACCCCAGCTTGTTTTTGGAAGGCATATGAGTCGAGAATGATTTTTTAAACGATTAAAACAAAAATCCAAGAAAGTGCTATTTTGGGATATTTTCAAAGTTGTATGAATTTCACATCTCTATGCCCACAAGTAACACCGTATTGGACACTGCCATGTTCACGTGTTTCTGGACTGTCATTGGCTGCCTCCTTGCCACGCGGGCAGAGTGGAGGAGTTCTGAGAGTGGCTGTGGAGTCTGCAAAGCTTGAAATATTTACTGTCTGGTCCTGTACAGAGTTTGTTGACCCCTGACCTAAGGCATCCATACTCTATAAATCTATGTAATTGGAGTGTGGGGTTATTTATATGTGTGTACACACATAAACGATTAGCGATCGATGAGATAGAAGTTGGGCTATGGTTGTGTGTGTGTGCACATGTGTGTGTGTGTGAAAGGTTAAAGATTACAATTCTAAATGTAATTAAAAATTAATGTCTGAGTTCTGATAAAATGTAATTATATTAATTAACTAGCTGGGCTTTTATCTTGGTTATAATTATAGCTAGCAAACGTAGCACATCACTCTGGCAATAAACATTTTACGTTTCTTATGTCTATAAAAAGTCCGCTTTATTTAAAAAAAAAAAAAAACAGGGCTGGAGGAATAGCACAGCAGTTAAAGCACGTGCTAGCAAGCGCCAAGTCCTGGGTTCAGTTCCCCAGTACCGCATGAGCCAGAAGTGATGGTGCATGCCTGCAGTCCCTTCCAGCCCTCGCAGCTGAGGCAGGAGTATTACTGTGTGTTTGAGACCAACCTGGGCTACGTGGTGAGTTAAGGACCAGCCTGGCTGAACAGCAGGAACCTTTCTCACACACACACACACAAAAAAAAACCCTAACCAACACCAGATAATAAGAAGAAGAATCATTTACTTTTGGATAGCACTCATTGTTGAATTAATGAAGGTGTAGTAGAATGTCATAAATTTTTCATAAAGCTAGGGCTAAGTTAAAAAGTTCTGTTAGATAAAATTGCTTGGAATCATGAGTGTGTACCACCCCCCCACCCCCCCACCCCATGCACAGATACACAAGTGAATGTATACAAAACTAGTGAAATTTGAATAAAGCTCACAGGCAGTGTCAGCCTCTGACCCCGCACCAGCATCAATGTGAAGTGTCAGCCGTGGAGAAACTCGGTGATGAACACACGGGGTCTCTGTGTGGCACTTTTGAGACTCCCGATAATCATCGGCTCAACAATTATCTCAAATAAAAACCAGGTACCTGAGAACAAACAACTGCTTTGGACAATGTAGTGAGTTCCCCTATCTGGTATAAAACACACGTGTACCAAGATTTCTGACAAAGAAAAGAAAATAATGAGAAAAAGAGAAAGCAAATCGGATTTCCACACAGCCCTCAGGCAGCGTAGGGCTGTGATCCCTGGGTGCTAGGAGGCTGAGTCAGGAGGATTCCAAGCTGGAGCCCAACCTGGGGCAACTCAGTGATTCAGAAAAGCTCCAACTCTCAGTCAAAAATAAAAATAGGCTGGAGACGTAGCTCAGTGTTAGCGTCCCAGGCTCAACCACCACCACCACCACCAAAAAAAAAAAAAAAAAAAAAAAAAAAAAACATTTACAACTCCCTCTATGAATGAGCCTGAAGCAAATCGATCCTATTAGTCCCTTCTAATCCCTACACCGCACCGACAGTGAAGAAGAGCAGACAGACCGACTGCGGGGTTGGTGGACAAGCGGGGCGCTGGCCCATCGCTTCGTGGCTCGTGGCAGGATTCTCCTTACTTGAGTTTGACAGGGAAAGCCCCTCTCTCCTGTCCCCCAAGCACAGCCCCACTGGCCAGAACCCGGCTCCTTTATTGCGCAATTACCATCCTTTACATCTAGACGAAAATCCTTTTCCTCGCAGCTGAAAGCCAAAAGAGAAGGGACTGGAAGGTGAAGGGTTTTCTCGGCTCTGCGTGGCCAGAAAGCATGCCCGGCACAGGGCGGCAGACACGAGTAATTCCAAGACGTTTTAAAAGAGGGAGAGAACTACCTGTGAATATAAATAAAGGGACAAATCCCACAGCTAAAGATCTCGGGGAGATGAAGTTCTAAATCAGAGGCGCAGATGCAGATAAAACAATTTGTATCGTGAATGAAAATGTTACCCACTAAACTCCTAGGAAAAACAAACCCCCTTTTTGAAGATAAAACGGCATAAAAATTGCTGCGGTGAGTGAGGAAATAAAGTATGTTTTTAGTTTTCCTGCCAGGAAAGAGATGAGGTTCATTTCTCTAGCAGCTCCACAAAGGCTCGCTCGCAACCTGCCCAGAATACAACAGGCAGGATGTAAATTTTCTGTTCCTTCACGTGGCTGGCTCATTTGCATGCTAGGCCCCGGCAAGGTCTTCTGTCTCCCTGCCATTCCACAGAACGCCGCCATCTGAGCGCTGGGAGCAAAGGGAAAGGTTAAAGGGTGCTTGTGAGTTCAGCAGAAAGCTCTTTTATCAGTGTATTTGCAAGGGAAAAATGGAGTCCTTTCCCCACTTCATTGGGCAACTTTTCCTTTGAGGGACAGCTTCAAAAACCTCCTCCCAGAACCACCTTTCAGCCTAGAAGAGTGCTCTGGATTCCTCAAACACACAGAAGCCAGCTTGCCACGGGGACTGCTAATGAACAAAGGCAAAATTGCTGCTGCCTTGGAAGGATTTTAGAAAAAGGATCCGTGGTGTCGGTTTCTCAAATTTCCTCATCTAAAAAAATTAGACGTGGCTGTTATTCAAGCTTAAAAGAGAGACCAGGGGAGGCTGAGCCACGGAGGGAAGAAGGGATTCACACTTTTCCGTCCTCTTCAGGATGATTGGAAGCATATGCAAATACCCCCAAACAGCCAGCCCAGTGACTAGTAACTTTAAGGCGGAGAGGGAAGCAGATGCAAGGCATGTTTGGCTCAAATAGGAAGTCCCAATCCAACCCCAAGAAGGGCAGACAGCAAGCTCCCCTTGCAGAACCACAGCTGGATGCAGACAGACACACTCCCCACGGCAGGATGAAGGTCTCAGGGGCGATGCCCGGAGAAATCATTAAAGATCTACACTCACGCACAGACCTAAACCTGCACGCTACTCCCTCACTGACAGACGACTCTCCCTAGGAACGGGAAGAGGCAGGGGTGGCATTCCCGTGTAAATAGAGTGGCGCTGGAGTGGCGCTCTTCCCGGATCGCAAGAGCCCTCACCGCAGGAAGTGTTTTATTGTAATGCAAATGTATTTGATTTCCTCCAAAAATCCCCTTTCACTGTCTTCCCTGTGTGAATGTACCATCACAGCATATTTGCAATTCTATTAAGCACCATTTTATATTAGCCTAATTTACGTAACCTGCCTAATAGGAATCGGAAATGTTACCGCTATTTCACTGGATCCAATTAGTATTTCATTGTTTTAGCCCGTGCACAATATTGTACAATAGTCCTCAGTACTCAGCTAAATGGGATGGGATGTACTCCACGTAACGCGATAAAGGGAAGCATATGTTTTAAGCTAATTAAAACGCAGTTAAAACCTGCCTGAACTGAAACCAATGGCATCCCTTAATATCTGGTGAGTGACTATTTTTTTAATCTAATAATGAAATGTCTTGTCGTGGTGAACTTGAGGAAAAGAATACAAAAGTTAAGTACTGAAATCACTGGGCAATATTACTAGTGAATTCGCTCCTAGAAATGCATTTCCTTTCTTATCTGCCACGCAGTGAAAAAGGGTGAGGTTTTCCCAAGCTAAACCCACAGATTCACAAAACAAAGACACAGTGTTGGTTTAAATATACCAGATCAGGAGGGATCAGGAAGCATTTAAGTATTTCCCCAAATAAAAATAGACTTTCTTTTTCATATTTTAGCATTGGTTCAAGTTCAAGAAATATGTCAAGGGCTGCTTTTTGTGATCATATGAAATAACATAAGAAAAAAGTTACATACTTCAAGAAAAATCGTCCACAATTACGTTACAAATGTACCCAAGGTAACAAGCACAGTAGCGGCTTTATACAAGGATTCTGTGAGTATAAAGAAAACTAATCCGTCCTACTAAAGCTGTGAAACTAATGTTAACCATTGTAAGAATTAAGAAAGTATGAGTATTATACATGTAATGCTGTTTACATGTAATTCCTTAGGACACAGGGAAATGTTCTGCACTTTAATTGCTATTGAATTCATGCTGGGTTTCTATGCTGTTTTTATATCGATATTTTCCTGAAGAACCAAAGGCCTGTTGAAATTTGAGTCAGAGATATCTACTTGTATCCTGGAAGGAAAAGTACTGAGTTCCACATAAAAAGCAGGATTGCTTTTTATTTTTTCATACAGACATTTTTCAAACCCCAGTTCAATGAAAACAAAAGTGTTTGAAACTGCAGATTTGCCAAAAGTAACTTTCAGAAAAAGTAAATGTGTGCGAAAGACTTTCCATACATTAAAGGAGAGGCAAAAGTTGGATATTTAGCCCAATATCAAACATAATATTTGATGAGGAAAAAAAATCTATTTTCCCTTGTGTCAATGGTAAGAAACAATACGCAAGTGACCGCCAGTGCCCAGGAGAGATCCCCAGCCACCGTGTTCTGACGGCTACTCCTGCCACCAGACTGTGCTTCCCGCCATCGCTCCCGCCCTTACCATGCGCTCCCTCGCGGCCGGCGTCAAGCGTAGGAAACCGCCATATAACGAACTTGTATACTGCTAGCAATTACAGAGTTAAGATGAATAAACCCGTAGAGGGCAAAATAAGTGTGCTTTCCACCTCACCATAAATTAAAGGTGACGCCTGCCTTAATTTAAAGTTGCTAAGATCATATATAAAAATCAACAAAAAATACTGTGATTGAAACCACATCTCAAAACTTGCCAGGTTTGACTGCATCGATTTCATATATGCTTATGACATCTGTCATCCTGATCTATTATTTAAACACTTTTATGCATTGCTGAGTGATGAAGTATGCTTGTGATAACTGTACTTCTGGATTTGAAAGTTCCAATTGTGAATGCGATATATCTTGATTTTCTCATCAATTTACATATTCAAAAAACTAGGTAAGAAGATCATACTATTCTTTTATTATTCTTGTAAAGGATGATACCTGAGGGGCTGTGCTTTTAGGGAATAAAAGAAACAATATGTAAAGATTGGATTTTGCTCAGATATCTTAGTAACCATAAAAACATCGCGTCTTCAGTGAAACTCACATATATCATGAAATTATTTCTTCTCCAATTTTTGCAAAATATAATTTATGGAAAGATAATGTGGAACATATATTAATGAAGCATTTTCAAAAGGAGTCCAGACGGCAGCTGGAGTTAGACAGAGATTCCAAAAGCCAGAGCCTTAGATTCGGCAAGTCACAAAGGGTTTTTAGTACAGGGCCACTACACACACACACACACACACACACACACACACACACACACATGCACACACACACACACCTCCACCATTTAGCACCATGGAACCTATGGTTTACCATAGAGCTAGAAGTGATTGAATAATGATTAGTTGTAGCCATGGACTTCTAGTAGGGAAATAAACTAATAGTTATATTTTCTGGAAACAATATTTTTTAAAATGGAAAATGTCACATTTTCCCACTTAGGACATTCTAGATATCTCAGATGAATCTATCTAGGTCACCTGCAAGTAGAAGCCACCTCCTGCCTTGCCATACCCAGCCCAGCGTGGAAGGCGGCTGTGCCGAGCCACCAATTGTGTTCCCGTTGTCTCCCTTCCCGCATAATCCGTGTATAGGACAGGTACAAAGGTAAACACTGGCGTACAATCAAGGGGCAGCAGCAAGCGGGGGACACGGTGTGCAGCTGGAATCCCAGCACTGTGGGTGGCAGAGGCAGGAGAATTTTAAGTCTGAGCCCAGCCTTAGCCATTTAGCAAGACCCTATCTCAAGATTAAAAAATAAAAATAAAAAAGGGGGTTTAGATGCAGTTCTGTGCAAAGGCCTTGGGTTCAGTCAGTACAACCAAAACACACACACACACACACACACACACACACACACACACACACACACACACACAGAGTGAGAGAGAGCGAGAGAGAGAGAGAGAGAGAGCGAGAGAGAGAGAGTACTGAAGTGGACCAAGCCTGAAAGAATCTAGCCTTACCAACAGGCCAGATTTTGAACTGATGTGGAAATTGCAAAACATAGCGCTTAACAATTATTTTCACAGACATTGACGGTATTCACGGCATTCTTCTCCAAAACATGACACCTGATACATTGAATACTTACGAAGAGAAATTTGACTTTTGTTAGGATTTTTTTTTTCCAGTACTGAGAATTGAACCCAGGGCCTTTACCATAAGCTACATCCCTTGTCCATTATTTTTAGTTTTGATTTTCAGACATGTTCTGGCTAAGTCACTGAGTTTCCCAGGCTGGGCTCAAACTTTCAACCATCCTACCTCAGCCTCTCAGAGTGCTGGCATCGCAGGCCTGTGCCAGTGGGCCCAGCAACATGCAGAAATTCGAGAAAGACTACATAAATGAAATTCTTTATGAACATCCCTTGCAATTGGTCATAAAGGGTAGGAAGGGTTTTCTGACTTCCTTATACAGGTCATAACTCTCACATAAGAGAGACCCTGCACCCAGAGGAAAGGAGGATCCTTGTCCCTGAAGACACAAGGTCACAGAGGAGACTCCCAACAATCTTCGGTGTTGCTAATTTCCCCTGGGAAGTTCTTAGGTCACACCTCTATTGTCCAATTACATTTCTCTAGGACTATCAGATCTTCATCAAATAGTATAAACACTAAGGTGCTATTGTTTCTTTCGATTTTGATTTCTTTACAAAGACTTAGGGAAAATTTAAATTAAATCAATGTTGTGCTTTTTTTTTTAACCTGTCTTTGGCCCCAGTCAGAACCCAAAATGGTAAGAAGCAGGACATATTTTTCCTCACCAGGATGACCAATTCTTGCAACTTGAGTGATTGGAAACAAGGGTCAAACTGTGAGGTCTAAAATGAGGTCTAATCAGAGGAAATGTTCTGTTTCTTTAAAAGACACGTCCAAGACCTTAACCAACACACAAGTCAAAGTCTCCACTGGAAGTATTACATACAATAAGGGGAATGTTTCAGTACCTGAAGCTTGGGTCCACTGCTAAGCAGTGACAGCTGAGTTTTGCTAGAGGTTGGGTGTGACTGAGGGTAAGAGAATGTCGGCAGGAATAAAAGAAATACTGCTCAGCTGTTTCTATGTGCAGGAATGAAATCAAATGCAAAACACTTCGTGCAGCACCCTCCCCCCTTCCCAGTTGTGCACTGATTCAAAGGTCCAGCTTATGCTGTGGCCAACACTGAGGGCTCGGATGGTCTAAATGACCTCAAAGCTGACCTGGAGAAATTTTACCGGTGCACATGTTTGTAGACATACTGAATGATGTACACAAAGTATCCGCACACACAAAAGGGAAGAGAGTATTAATGAAAAATGGCTCTACTTTTATTTTACATCACTGGTGATTGAACCTGGGGTCTTCCCACTGAGCTACCCCCACCCCCCCACCCCCCGGTTCTTTCATTTTGGACTTTGAGACAGAGCTCTGTGAAGTCCCTAAGTTGCCCACACTGACTCAAACCTGTGACCCACCTTCTTCATTCTCCCAGAGTGCCAGAATTACGGGCATGGACCACCTCTCCCAGTTTGCTCTAAAATGTGTAACACTGTCTTAGTAGCACTACTACCGCTAAAGACGGTACCCTAGGGGCTGGAGGAACGGCACCATGGTGAAAGTGCTTGCCTTGCAAGTGCAGTGCTCTGAGTTTGATTCCGCAGCACCACTCAAACTGGGTGTGGTGGCACACGCCTGTCATCCCAGCATTCAGGAGGCTGAGGCAGGAGAATTGTCCTGAGTCCAAGGCCAGCCTGAGCTACATCAGTGAGTTCAGGGCAGGCCTGGGCTATAGAGCAAGACCCTATCTCGAAAGAAAGAAAGAAAGAAAGAAGAGAGAGAGAGAGAGAGAGAGAGAGAGAGAGAGAGAGAGAGAGAGTATTCCAAAGGGAAAGCAAATGAAAGAGTATCTCCAGTTGATTTGGAAGCAAGAGGTGAATTTTGGAATCTCAAACTTATAAAGGGTATCCTGTGATGTCTTCCCATTAAGTACTCAGAAAAGCTGAAGGAACACCATGGCCTGAGGGTCTCCATTCAATGGTCAAAGCCTCAAAGGGGACAGGCCATTTACTTTTGTTCTGGGATTTGGGTCTGTGGGCAGATGACAAGGTGCTAATGAGGAGCTAATGTCCCTGCAGCTGGCACACTGCCAACCTGAGGATGGGAGGGTTTGGCGCATTTGTCTGCATTAGCTCTGCACCAAAGAGGGAGGGGCAGGGAAAGTCAAATCCAGGTGGAATGACTTCACTCTTATGGGACTCTGTGTGCCACTCAGAGGAGCAGGGCTACTTCAGGACCTGCATGCCCTTTTGCTAGGCGACACAGCCAGCTCTCCCGGATGTGCCTGGCTGGGTTCTCATCAGGGACGGAACAGCTCAGCACAGGCAAGCTCAGAACCTGTCCACCTCATCGCCAACTCTGGACACGATCATATTAGTGAAGAGCCAGGGGAAACTTCCTGTTGACCTTACGTTCATTCCTCATGAAAGAGAAGTCAGTTTCTACAAGTGTCTAGCCAGATCACATGCCTCAAAATTTACTTTTAAAGAGAAGGGTACTTTGTTCTCTAAGTTTGTCATCAAAAATTCATATTATGAGTTTCTAAACCAGGCAGCTGATTGGAAAAAACAAGAGACTTGAAATTTCAATAGAATCCTGTTGCCTGAGCAGAACAGAATGGAGGTGCCTCCACCTTGGCCCCTTTCACCAAGGTCCTTCTGACACGCCTTTCAATAACAATTCTCTCTCTACATTTTACAATCTCATAGATGTGCTTATTAATGTAGATTTTCACTTACACAAGGAAAACAAGGGCAGTTACTTTGAATGGAAATACAAGTGGGGGGGGGGGACACAATAAATACACTTTCCCTCCTCCCACTGGATATATTTTCAAAAGCTTGATTCATGAAAATAAAATAGTTTTAACAGGCTAAATAACAATAACTCTAAACTGGGTGCACTATAAATTACATCCCACTCTTTTTATTTTAAGGCATTTCTTCTCTTCTAAATACAGAAGAATATGTGTTTACAATATTATTTTTGATGCACAATTTATACAAATTCATTGTTTTACTCCTGGTGGCAATTTGAATTCCCTGCATGACAGCCAGATGACAAACCACAGACAAAGACACAGACACACACACACACACACACACACACACACACACACACACACACACGAGTTGATGACTAACAATACACCCTGTATCTTCCTAGCCTGTGGCCTTAGAAGGACGAGGACTGGCTTCAAGGACAGGTGAGCAGGGAACAGGAACAGGAGGTGAGCAGCAAGCAAAGTTCCACCTCCTGTCAGCACGCTCCTATCAGGTTCCAATGTCACTGCTGATCTGACAGGAGGCGGGGCCTCGCTCTCTGCTCCCCTCCTGCTGCTGCTTGTCATTTCAAAGCGACCCTTCCGCAACCTATTTCATAACAAGAACCTCCTCCCCACTTCCTGTCCTTGGGAGAACCGTCATCAACTAACCCTAAAAGAGGTTAGGGACCACTGCTACAATGTCATCTAACTGTAAGCCCAAATTCCGCTTTTGCCTGGTTATTGTCCAGACAACCTTTGCATCTCCAAGAAATAGGCCAAAAACCACACTATGACTCCTGACATTGCATGCTCTGTCCACGGCTCACTTCCCACACTCCTCTCTTCCCATCCACTCTACCCTACTTACCAAGTTTCGATTCCACTCTGAGCTCTTTAAAACCGGGCACGTGCTTTCCACCCAGACCTTGCAGTAGGTCTATTCAGCGTGCCCACGTTGCTCTTCCCTGAGTGGGTGCAGCCAGTTCCTTTCCACTTCCATTCCGTAAGACCTGATCTTAACTGCCCTCAAATAGCCCTCCCTTCTTGCGCTGTCAAAGGAGTATATTATATTTCTCACTGCAGTTCTCTTGGTCACCACTCCTTTTTTCCTTCCACGCCACTTAACCACAACATTTATTTCAATAATGGTGGTTTTACTTGGTTTTGTTTGCCCGGGTCTTTCTTGCCGAGGTTTTCCTAGGACCAGGCATAGTACCTGCACTTGGTAGGTACTCCGTAACTCCTTGTTCTCTGAATGAGTCAATGAATGAATGAATGAATGAATGAATGTAAAATGTTGACTCAAGCCTAAAATATCCCAGGTTGTGTATTTTAAGGATGATGCTATCCACAGGGACAAACTTCTTTCTTTTCAGATGCTAAAGAATAGCTGAGTTTTGAACAAAAGAAAAATGTTAATTTAGAGTTAGTTTATACATTATCAATTCCACTTCTTAACTGAACACCATTCAAAACACTTTTATTAACTCATTTAACTCCCAATTTATAGATGAAGAATTGGAGGCACTGGCAGGAAGTGGAACCGAAACAGAGACACACCGTGCAGCACACAGAAGAGGGCTGGGTTTGAATCCAGACACTCCAGTTGCTGAAACCATGCTCATAAATACCGTAACGTGGCATTATCCCATGTTTCAGAGAAGCTACTTTTTATACACAATCTATACTGATTCATTGTTTTACAAATTGCCTGAAGGTCACAATACCCCGTTCCATATGCACACGGGAACAAATGAAGGAAAAATAAATACAGGAAGATGTAGAATCATGGTGTGGCTCCAGTTTGGGGTGGTAGGTTTAGTGATTGCTTTCTTTCAGATGGATCTGGGATGCAAGCTCCAGCTCACCCTTTCTGTGCAGTGCATCAACAATTGCTTTGTCCAAATCCTGAGCAGCCTAGCTCTAGCACCTCATGACCTTCGCTCTCTTCGGACCGGGGCTGCGCTTAGGCCTTCCCAGCTCTCCTTCTCTTTTTTCTCAAAGACTCTTATTAACAAAATGACATTTGCTACTGGCAACAGCACTACCGTTGGCGGCCACATGTAAGGAAATCGTAGGAAGAGACATAATGCAGGAACAGTTGCTTACAGGGCTACATGGAAATCATACAATGAGTGTGTGGGTGTGTGTCTTTCAGATGATGGCTGATGTCAGTTGAGAAAACACCCTTAACAAGCTCAGACAATTAAGTCAAGAAACTTTCAAGAGTCAACAGAGAGCTGAAGGTCAAAGAGCTCTAGAGATAAATCAACACTTCACTCTTGGAGAGGAGGGCAGGTGTGATCCCACATGGAGGCTGCAAAATATTACCCAGATTACCAGTCAACAGCCAAAGGGCATGAATTGAGTCAGCAGGGATTTTTGCAGAGGCAAATAGAACAGCTCCACAATGATGCTGAAAACTGGCAGAATAAAAGAGAGAGGGAATGTAGCAAGACCTCAAGGAAAAATGTTTTCAACACAGTTGCTGGCTCTACTGACTTTGCTTTCATCCCACATGTACAGAATCTGATGAACCACGGGAAGGGGCTCAAAAATAAGTTTCTGTGAGAGTACAGGTAGTGTCCAAGTTAGCTCATTCCAACCGAAGTCTAATTTCACACTGTATTAATAGCATCATTCTACCCTTCAATCCAAAGGTGACCATGTACCAAGAGTGGCCAGATATCTTCCAAAAAATCTAAATGATCAGTGTCTGAGGCCCACCATTACGGCACAGAAGCTCCTATAATACAATAGAGCAAACAAAAAGAAAAAAGAAGAGAAACACGGAAAAGAAAACAAGGTGCATGGGTACATGTGGCTGTATTTCATTAAAGCTGTATTTTAGAAATGAAAGAAGTTTTGGAAAATATCCACATTTTCATCCTTATGTTACATCAGATTCCCAAAGTAACACAAGAAACGTATTTATACTACAGTTGACTATTCAAGTATTGGCTATGCCTCATGCACATGTGCATATAGTCTAAATCTATACATCAACACCGTTTGCCTCAATAATGATGACCATGAGTAAAATAAATTTCTAGTTATGCTATTATTGTCAAGGCTAATATCTCTCTCATTTTCATCATTTAGTGGAAGGTTCTGATTTTTTTTACTTCGAACATCTAAGAATGGCCAATACTTTCCATTATTGACATCGCTAATAAAGACAAAGGTTTTACTTCAACTTGCAAATGATTAACTATCATAAAAGGGTGCAAAGAAAACAATATCTAGCAATTTTATATAGTGATCTGCTATATACCCTTAGATCTGTGCAAATTTTAACTGTGTTATCAATTAAATAATACCACTAATTTTATTGAAATCATGACAAACACTTCTTAAAAAGAAGTCTACCAAAATTTGACCCTTTGTAACAATTTGGTAATAGCACAGAAACTTTAGAGAGCTCTGCTGCATTTCCAAACCCACGTAGAAACACAAGAACAAAGTCACATGAGGGAAAACAGAGCAGCGGAACGTTTCCTAACACTCCTTCGTGTGTCGTCCTGTGAACCTGGATTTTTCTCCACCACAATCCAGCTTCCTCCAGAATGTCTACATCAGAAAAGATCATCACACAAATGAAAACTTCATGCTTTTTATAGAGCAAAACTTAAAGGTGTGATGATTTGAGCATAAATAACAACTCAGAACTTGTCCTGAAATCACTCCTTGGTATTTCTGGTACATACATAGACTAATTCTGAGATTGAAGAGAGACTGGATAACCCAGCACACACTCCACTTTGCTAGCAGCCTTCTATGTGACCTTGACCACACTAACTTAACCTTCAATCTCAGTTTCTCCATCCTACATACGAAATTGTTAAGTTTTCTTCCCAGTTCTAAATCTACACTCAGTATTCTAAGGACATAAAAGTAATTAATATCTAAGCAAAAGAATTTTCCTTTCCTGAGATGCCTGAAGTTTAGCATCAATTTTCCTGAAATGTTATGAATTTATCTAATAGCTTAGAGACTAAACGTTAAAACACTTCAACATTACGAAATGGGGCATTTATGTAGGAAGAAAGCACTCTCCAGACAAGCAGCTGATGCTTCCAACTACTGGCCAAAAACTCCATCAGCTCTCCTTCCTTACAAAGTAAGATTCCTGAGGGTGGCCCATAGACTGGTATAAATCCAACCCAGCCGAAACTGGGTGACCAGGTGGGCAGTCTCTCAGACTACAGCTTTCAATGGGACTGAGTCCCTAAGGACAGCAACAGCTGAGTCCCACTGAAAGGAGCTGCTTGTAGGAAGACGCAGCTCCTGCTACCACAGCAACATAGAAATGTAAATCTGCCCTGACTCATCACCATGGAGAATGAAAATGTACAAACGGTTAGAAGCCGCAGCACAGGCTGAGACAGCGGGACCCTGGGTGCACGGTCCTGTGCTCGTCAAGTTTTCTTCTCAGTAGCTATTGCTATGGTGCTAACTGTTGCAGGTCATCATGCCTGTGCTTTTATTTTTACTCATATTGTTAATTTTTAGATAATGATATCTCAGAGAAGAATATGTTTGTCCTATGATCACAGTTGGTCACGTTCATTATAAATAAGCTCTCATCTCTTGTCCTACCCAGTCTAAGTTAATTTCCCTTCCACGTGAAAAAAAAAAAGTCTAATCTCAACTTTCTTCCTCCTGTTTTTTTATTTATTTATTTATATTTTTTTGGTTTTTTTGTCCTTGGGACACGATATCTGACACAAAGGAGACATTTATTTTGGCTCAAGTGCCAAAGGCCTCAGTCACATGGTCACGCATGGTTGGCCAGCTCCAGTAGAAAAAAAGGCAGTGACGGAAGGGTATGGCAGAGCGCTTGCTGAACAAAAGCTGTTGGCCCTACTGCTGCTGGGTAGCAGAGGGAGACAGGAAGAAATCAGGAGCAAAAATATAACCTCGCAGGTCTGGTTCCCAGTGATATCACCGCTTCTAACCACGCCCACCTCTCACAGCGCACGAAATCACCAATGGGTTAACCCAAGAACTAACCTTCGAAATATGTGAGGACAGGGACCTTCCAGATCCGAGCCATGACAAGTAAGATGTGCCCACACCCGCTCCTCCAAACCTCTGCGCAATCCCAACATCTCAGCCGCCGAAAACAACAGGTGCAGCAGACTGCAACAGCTAGAGACTAGGAACAGCTAAGGTTCATTTTATTAAAGGAATGATCAAGGAAGTCACAAGCAGGAAGCATGTATTTGGGTGTACACCAGCAAATGTTTAGCAGCTGGCCCGTGGGGGAAAATCTCCGCCTGGAACAGGGCAAGTTTTCATGGTATAAATGCTCCCGCTATGGCTGATGTCAAGATAGCAACATGGGACTAGAGGAATAGCTCGTTGGGTAAAGCACTTGTCTAACAAGCTCAAGGCCCTGAGTTCAACTCCCCAGCACCACATAAGCCATGTGGTGGCGCATTCCTGTAAACCAGTATTTAGGAGGCTGAGGCAGGAGGTTCAGGCCAGCCTAGACTACAGAGCGAGACCTTGTCTAAAATTTAAAAATAATAATCAAGATAGCAGCATGATGTTACTTAATGGAGCATAGGGAAAAGTGACATTTTTGACAGTACGATATAATTGATGAAGACGATTCAGCACCTTACACAACAGTAAGCATCCCTGCAGTAGTTAAGAAGTGAGGAATGCTGAGTACCAACCACATGTTAACTGTACATATAATAAGTTAATTTTTAATAACGGCTGTGTTTATCACTGGGTTTAAAATATTCCTGGCAATCTCACACTTGTTTCTTTGAGCCCGAGTTGGTAGACTCCAGTCCCTCAGTGGGTGCTGTATTTCAACTTGAAGTAGTCAGGTTCACAGCGCATCAACGTTCGCCAGGGACTTGCTAAACACGTGAAGTTTTTCCCAGACGGTCTTGGATCTGCGGGATTTGTTCCACGTAAATTCAAGTGGGTCCAAAATTCTAAAAAGGCATTTGCAACCTGCTTATGACATGACTCATCTCTGTCTGATGCAAATGAATTTAAAGATTCCTAGTTTTAAATTTTCCTGTAAAAGAAAAGGCTTTTCCTCAGCCTTCTTGGCTATCGGTGAGCTCTCAGTTTGTTTCAACCAGTATAAAATTACTATGAAATGATACTATGATACAGTACACTATTAACATCATCAGGGCTATTACCAGAGTCCTTGTCAAATATTTAGTCTCAAATACCACTCTAGCAGGTAATTTCCCTCCCGAAATGCAACAATAGTATACAGAAGAAAATAAGTAACTCCCTCAGATCCTTACTCACTTTAAATAACTTATAATAAACACATTTAAATAAATTCTACCATTTATAATTTTCTGTAAAGTTTCCCAATTCAACCAAAGAACAGCTTTTGACCCTTGGAAACAACTTACTAACATCCTTCCAGGCCATGCCTTCTCTTGTCTCTTTTTATGAGGTACCATGGGTTCCATTACAGATGGAGCCAGAAACAGTGCTGTCTTAAATGAATACAAAACTTTAAGTTTTCTAAGTAAAGCTCATCCTTTTCTTAGACTTCACTTCTACTACCACAATCCAACTTTCCTCTAAAGAATGTTCTTTTTAACACCGAAGAAAAGAAAGTAACAAAATATTTAAATCACACAACTATTTAGCAAGCCCAATGGGGAAACGTAGGCTTGTAATTCTAGCGCTGTGGGAAGCTGAGGCAGGAGGATTTCAAGTTTGAGATTTCAAGTCTGGCCAACTTAGCAACTTGGTGAAACTCTGTCTCAAAATAAAAAAGGAAAAATGGGCTTGGGATTTAGCTCCATGTGAAGATGCTGGGTTCAATCCCCAGGACAAACCAAACCAAAACGACAACAATAACCTGCCTAGTGATGAGAAAAAGAGTCCTATAAAGGCACAGATGGATGTCACAAGATTAACTCGATGTACTCGCCGTCTGAGTATCTTGCCCCACAGACCAAGTGAGACCAAGACTTCTTTTTCAGTTTAATTAGAAGTCTCCTGTGCAGTTGACCTTCAGGGAGATTCAGAACAGGTCTCTAACCTCAGGGATTTTTTTTTTTTTTTTTTTTTTT